>RJWM01002544.1:0-127007 GCA_004363535.1 Dasyprocta punctata | reverse complement strand
GAGTGGTGAATGGAGGAGGCTGAACCGACCCAAGCATGGGCCCCACATTCCTGCGCGAGGACCGTGAACCTCAAAGTGGACAGAACACCTCGGAGATGACTTCGGGATGGAGTGTTCCTGATCGCGAAGAGACTCGTGTCTTTCCTGTAATATGAAAAGCTCTTTCAAATAAACTCAGGTGGGAGTGGTGGATTTGATGAATTAAAGAGAATTTGTGATGATTTAGTATTCAAGAAAATAAAAATAGGATCTAATATTTTGAAAACAGGAAACACGAATGCCACAAATCTATACTGTACCAAAATTTTCGATATTTTGAGTACAGGGATTTATATGGGAAGAAGTTATCTAAGTAAAATTTGTGTAAATTAGAATCATGTAAATTAAGTTCAAGCAAATTAATTTTTCTTTTATCAAATGATCACAACATACACATCAGAGCCATTGTGTATATGAGCGTTAATCATGTGTGGGAAAGGCATGCAGGTGTGCACATTCATGAAAAGCTGTTTTTCATAACAGTGGAATCACAGGCTCATGTTTTCCTGAATAAAACAATTCCTATCGAAACATTATTGTCAGGAATTATTGGAACCATGCTCTCATGCTGTTGCCAGAGCTCCTGCTTCTTTCAGTGGCGAATGGGTGATTTAAAGCTAGAATAGCAAAGTCTCTGAGAGGTTGGGAACAGCTTAAAGAGAAGAAACTGTATGAAATGCTCCATGGCTCCATTTGGTCATTGCTCATTGTGTTCAGAAATCACAATATCACAGTTTGCTGCATATATATGCATGGTTATAATATGCCAATACAAAGTAAAAGATGAAAAAGAAATCTTACTCAAGGAAGGTGACTCACTATAAATACTCTTAGAAGGAAAACTGATTGTTTTAACCTCTCCATTAGAAACTGGGAAGGCCAAGACTCTCTTGATGGCTTTATAATTAATTTTAATGTGTATAACAAGCAACAGAAAGATCCATCCTCACATCCCAGAAATACAGGGTCAAAAAGATAAAGACTTGAAAGTTGTCAATTAGTGATTTAAATACGGTGCAGCTTGTATTACTTCTGTAATTTAGGTAGGATGGTTAACTTCTATCATATATTTTGCTAACCTGGAAGATAACATTATCAAGCTATAATAATCGTAAGAAAAATTATTTAAAATAGAGTATACAAAGCACCTTTCAGGAAGGGTAAGATTAGTGTGGTAATGGTGTTCATTATTCACACACAGGTTTTGTCAAAAATTATGATGAGGATGAAGTATTTCCATTATGATGATTTTGTTCTGTGAAGAACAACCAAGTTTTACCTCTGCATTATAAATTACATCAAAATTCTAAAGCCAACAGTTTTCTTAAAATGTTCATACAGTTAATGCAAATATTGAGAATAAAATGAAACTGACTTGGACTGCTGTAAGCTGGCTTACACATCTTGTTCAGTAAGTGCTAAATATATAGATGTCTGGTTTCCTGTCTTACCATCAGGAAATAGATTTCCAGGTGGATAGCTTATGTTGCTGTAATAAATTAAAAATAGAGAAGAAAAAATTTGAATGTGTCATTTCTTTATAATTAAAAGGTAAAATCATATTTTACTGTCTCCAGTCCAGGTTCCATTGAATTGAAAGGTACATCCTTCTTTAACAAATACAACACAAACTCTGGGCAGCTGGACTCTTGGAAAGCCCAAGAAGCAGTACAAGCTGAAACCAGATGCTTCTCTTGGTATATAAGAGCTATGGGTAGCATTCATCCTCAAAATGATCTCAGATGAAATATCCCATGATTTCCTGTTGCAGATTTGTGCGATTGAGAGTGAACTGTGCATCTGTTTAGGATGACATCCCTCCCTATAGAAATGCCTGAGGGGAGCCACGGTAGGGTATGAATGGTCATCAGACAAAGAAGGCAGATAAACAGGAGTGTAGTCACAGAGCTTCTGCTTGCAGACAATTAGGTTCGCAAACAGAAGCATTTGGCAAAATTTTGTTTTCATTTGCAGACTGTGTGAGGCAGTGAGCAGGAGCATAGCCGTCTCTCCCTCGTGAATGTGGACATGGTGTCTTTCCAGAATCGCGAAGCACACCAGAGGCACCGCTGCACTTAAACTCAAGGCCCAATTTAATTCTACATTTGGTATCAGATTGGATGTAGCTTCGAGGGTTTCTTGTGGTAAGCTCTAGAATGCTTTAGGCTTCTTTTCACACCTACAAGCTATTAAAAGTATCTTAGCTACAATGTATGAAAATTGCTAAGTTTAACAAAGACAAAATTGAATTGAAAAGAGTATTAACTAATTTATATGTAATACAAATTAAAAATGCAGAAAAGTAATCGTCAATAATTAAAAGAATACTCATTAAAAGAGAACATGAAAATAAAGTTAAGCAATGTCAAACTGTAGACTCAGTGAAGAATAGTTTTTAGTGAGAAAGTAAGTATATAGCACACATACACACACACATGTTCTTATTTGTATGTGAACTTTGTGTGTACAATGAAAATATAATATGTCAATCTCGGTATCTGCTGCGTCCTTCTCTAGCCATGTTCTGTTGACAAGGTCCAAACATGGAAGAAGATAGATCTTCAAGGAGGACATCTTCTAAGAAAAGGCTGCAGCATAAAAATTGGCTTTGTGGGAATGGATTAACATTTCTGGGGAACTATAATGTTAACCTGTGCTCTGATCCAATTTGGAGGATTTCTTCTATTTTCTTTCCTGTGCACCAAATTAGTAAGCAAACTATAGAAACTCCCTACAGAGAGGCTGATGTATTGCTATAGAGATGAGATAGATAACACATTCTTGCAACTGCAGGAACATCATGGGGAGATAAGGGGGTTAATTTAGGGCTAAGTATACTCTTATGTTTTATAGGCTTTTAGATAAGGACACCATTAGAGAGCCCTTGTTAATAGTACAAACACACTTCTAGGCTTTTAACTAGATATAAATTTTATGCCTATGCTAACTAATCATATAACTATAGAAACCATGCTATCATAGAGACATCCGTTGCTTTCCTTTTTTTTCTTATCTAAACTTCTGACCCTGGCCAAAAAAGGGGTATATAACACCTTGTTTGAGCTTACAATAAACAAAGCAGATTCACACAGTCTCTGAGCTGTTTGTGTGTCTGTTCTCCATGCGCCGACGCTCAGCCCACCTTCGGGGACTCTGTGGACCTAGCCCGGCTGGACCGCGGCAGGTATCTATACAAATACACAGGTAGTAAAGATTTAATAAACAAAGTAAATATCTCCTAAGATACTTGTAAGCCAGTCATGCATCAAAGATTTCATATTGGAATTCAAAGTAAAACTTAGAATTGAATAATGAATAAAACACCAGGTATCATTTTATTGGGATGTAAAATTGTTACTGGAGAAAAAAATGTAGTCTATAAAGTTTTTTATTAGAAAGTGTGAGAACAGGAATAAATGAGGCCCAAAGTTCATTAAAGTACTAAAAAAATAAACAGAGAAAGTAGAAGACAGATATAAAATATGTGCAGAAGTTAATAAAATGAAAACCAAATGTAAAGTAAAAAGTATCAGAAATCAGAAGTTGGTTTTTGGTAACTGCAGTGAAAAGTAATCATATATACATATATATATATATATGTATATATATATGTGTGTGTGTATATAGAGATATATATTTTGTTTACCTAAATGAGTGAATAAAAGAAAAAACAAGGAAAATAAATGAAACTAAAGAAAAATCTCTGGTAAGTTTAATTAGTAAAAAATAATAAAAAGGAAAGAAACACAGTTTGCTGTCATTTCCTCTGTGTACATGAATTGCCACATCTTTATCTAGGTCTATTTCAGCATCAGAAGAAATTGTGTGGAAGCAGTTGTATGTTTTCCGTTCCATCAGCACACACGAGATCCTTGCCGTCTTCAATCTGTAACTCGGTCTTGCTGATGAAGGTACCCGTGTGGTTTTCCTGTTAATCTCGAGTGAGGAGCAGTTCTGTCTCTGAGGATGCTGTGGCCTGGGGTGTAGTGGCCCAGGATGAAACAGGGCTCCCAGTGGAGACCTTTGGGCTCCCTGTGAAGCCCCTGACCACAGGGCTCCCCTGCAGTCCTGAAGCTTCCTGCCAGTAGCTTATTCAATTCACGCCTTGGAAAACTATCTTCATCCAAAAACAGACGTTTCAACTACTTTAGCCAAAAGGCCATGGGGTCCTGGTGCAGACACAGGCTGCGGAAAACACCCAGGATGCTAAGTCTCTGTAGGAGGGAGGCTCAGAGGAGAGCCAGGCGCAGTTCTGGGCAGTGGGCTTCCCCATGGCTAACAGCTTGAGTCTGAATGGCCAGGAATTCTCCTAAACTCAGCTGGCTGTACCTGCTCTGGGATGGCTGAGCTGGTCCACCTCAGTGATCGTTGGTTGGTGCTGGGCCTCAGTCTAAGAACTCTGGCTCATGACTGATTGGCAAGGTGGCCAGAATGTACCTCGCTAGGTCCCTGATGCCTTTCTGGCTGAGTGTCTGCAGGTGCCTCCAGAGAAGATGTGCACCAGGGTTAGTCCCTGCAGGAAAGCAGACAGCCTCCTCCAGTTGGCGTGGGCTCCATTCAGAAGGGTGACGAAGAGAACTGTAAACACTGACACTCCCCTAAGGAAGGAAGAAGTCACTGTTCACAGCTGCCGCCAAGCTGGGTCATTTTGTCCTCCGTGCTGGCAGGAACGGATCCCTCGGTCTGTGTCAGACCTAGAGGCAGCCAGACTGCAGCCTGGACAGTGCCATGGGCTCCTGGGGTTTTTCCTGTACGTGGCTAGACTTGGTCATCTTGTGCGTCCTGTGAGCTGATTCCTTAGGATCTGTTTCATCTATCTATCTATCTATCTACCTACCTACTATCTACCTACTATCTATCTGCCATCTATTCATCTATCATCTATCTATCTACCATCTATTGACCTATCTACTATCTATCTACCATCTATCTATCTACCATCTATTTATCATCTATCTATCTATCATTTATCTTTCTATTACCCTCTATCTAGCCAATCTATCATCTGTTGATCTAGATGGCCTTGGCAGCTTGGATCCAGAAGCCCCTGTGGACACTGGAGTCTGGCAATGCCCTGGTCCCTCATATCTGATTACAGAGAACTTGCCCGTAACATACACAGATTCCTCCTTGCACTTTAAACCATGCGGTCTCTAGGTCACTTAGGGTACCTGACACAGTGTGCGTGCTTTGTAAATACTTGGTATTCTGCATCGCTTAAAGATAAGTTACAAGAAAAAAAAGTCTGTAAGCATTAAGAACAGACATAATTCATTCTGCATATTTTTAATATACTAGTTGTGACATGCACAGATCTAGAACCCAAAAATACAAAAAGCCAACTGTATGTGAGCACACACACACACACACACACACCCTGTGGGTCTTCAGTTCTCTCTTCAGAGGACCCTCACTACCGTACCCACACAGTGGAGAATTTGGCCCGTGTACAGTGAATTTTGGAAAAGGTGAGCGGAGGAAGTTCACAAGCAGAACCCTCGTCTGATACAAAAGCAGTAATGATGCTGCCAAGAGAGACAGAGTCAGGGCTCGGAGACACATAGGCTTTGAGATGCTGAGCAAATACTCTTTTTTTTTTTTTATTTTAGTTTTGGGTAAAATCATCAAAATGACCATTCACAGAATTTGCTTGTGAAGCCAGCTGCATTTGAGGACATTTTTTTCTTCGCTTTTTTAGTTTAATCACAGAATGCCCCCCTCTCTTTCCGCAGACCTCTCCCCAGCTCCAACCCCAGCTTCTCTGAAAAGCGCGTGATTATAGAGCACATAGCTGCAGGCAGACGACCCGCCTCCTGCTGAGGTGTGGGCCACAAGGGACCAGGCGGCTAGCTCCGCGTCGCCCCCACCGATACCTGCAGACAGAGCTTGTGTTTCTCTATATCGAAAATCTGTGCTTCTGTGCTTGCCTGTGCCCGCTGGCAGACAACTGTGCGGAGGGGTTGTGAGGACCACCGTGTGGGCCCCGGGGCTGCCACGCACGCCTGTGGCTGCGACTTCAATGGATAAGCAATGAACGTGGAGCGGGGTGGGGTGCGGACGCCGGTCCGTTCACTCGGAGGGGAGCGTGCCACTGCTTCCACCTGAAACTTCAGCAGAGGCAGTCAGGTCCCGCTGGCGATTGTGGCCCTGAACATCCCTGCAGGTATGAGTTTAGGAAAGCTCGTTATGCTTTGTCGGCCTCAGGGTCGGTAGGTATAAAACCAGGACTAGGCCATTTCTTTCCTTGTAGGAATACCATGTGTGTGACAGAAGCAAAGGCTGCTTTCAGACCTGAGCTTGCATGTGCTAGCCAAACACGTTATTTAATATTCTATAACCTGTAAACTGCTTTATTGGCTCTTTCTAAAATACAGGGCTTTCTCTCTACTTCAGTCAAGTGACTGGATGGGAATGGCAAGTGGCAGTGCTGACGTTCCGAGTGAGAGCAGCCACCAGAGCCGGGCGTCGCTGCGTGCGCTCGGAGAGCCCGGCGTTGGGAGCAGGCTCCCAAGTGCGCTGGTGAAGTACGCTTCCCAGCCTCCGCTGCCCTCGGCTAAGTGCCTAAGCGTGTTTATTACAAGCTAGGGTGTGGCGAGAAGGTGGCTTTAGAACGGATATTAAAAAGGAATTCTCAATATAAGCTCCCGAGGAGTTGTAGGGCTGTAAAGCTCCCGATCTCCCGGAAGCAGCCCTAAGCACGTCCGCCACAAGTGCCTTTCAGGAGTTCCCGCCTGACCTGACAGCCCTGTGGCTTCCAGCCGCCGGCCCTGCGGCGGGGAAATGTCCTCAGTGGGCCGTGCGTCCCCATTTCCGCCTGGCTGATGAGGACGCTCTGATGAATCCGAGCCCTCCCACACGGCTGGTCCTTGCTGAGGAGACGTTTCACCGTGAGGATTTCCAGCGACCGTGCCAAGACCCCCGGAGACCCTGCCACATCTCCATGTCTTCACCGTGCGCTAAGGCAGCCTCCGCATCCTCGTGGGCCGGCAGCCGCGGTTTCTCCTTCCAAGGGACAAGCGCAGCTCTGATACACGGGGACAGATTCTCGGAAGGAAAACACAGGCGCCAGGCCTGAACTTCAAGCTTGTTGCCGGGGATAGGTTTTCGGCGGTCAGTGGTAGAAGAGACTTCCACGCGGTCCTGGGCTCTTCACCGGGACCTCTGGGTCTTGCGTGGGCGCTGAGGGCACGTGCTATATCTTCACACTCCACATTGTAAACATGCACATTAGTCCAGAAAATTCAAGATGGCATATAAGTACATTTTCACAAATAACTGACATTTTATTTATTTATTTATTTATTTATTTATTTATTTACTTTTGAGAGAGAGGGTCTCACTCAGACTGATCTCAAATTCATGGCAATCCTCCTGTGTCAGCCTCCCCAGTGCTGGGTTTACTGGTAACTGACTTTTCAAAAACACTGCATTGTTCATTTCCAGTGACAGAAACTGAAAGGCCATAGTGAATACTTTGAGTGAGAAACATTTACTGCGACAATTTTTATTTAAAGCTTTTGGGGAACAAATTTACCACTGCCACACTTGTCTAAATATGAATACTATTACTATAAAATGTAGAGTACATGCATTATCTTTTATCTTAGCGTATTCTCTCTAATGAAAGAAGGGAAATGATTAATAAATGCCTATAGAACAGAGAACAACTAAATGAATACTTTTAAAGATTCAAAATAATGGCAATGAACATACGAGGGAAAAGAGAAAAGAGAAAAAAATATATATATATATGGTAGTTAAGATAGTTATACTACTAATTTCTGTTTTGTGTAAAGAAAGATTTGTGGTAATATTGTTTGGACAATTAAATACCTATATCTTAAACTCTGAGTAACTAATTTAAAGATAGCAACATGCAATATACTAACTATTGTTACCCATCTACTACAACTATTGTTACCCATCTACTATTTTGTTTTGAAATTTTTTTCTCTTTAAAATAAAAAATAAAGCATATGAAAAAATAATAGCAATGAATTGAATGCAATAATAAGAAAAATTTTTCTAAAAATCAAAATCTTAGTAATAGTTTGTAAATCCTTTGGGATATAATTCTGCATACTGTTTTTAAGTATCTTGTGATTGTCCTTTGTCCAAGGGATGAGGTTAAATAAAATAAGACATTCATAGCACTTTGCACTTTCATGAAAATTTCCTGTTTGAAAAGACTTTATTGAATAAAAGTTAAGAGCTTCATAAAAACCACTGATTTTCATCTCTAGCAACTACAATTCCTTGATAATTTAAAACACCTACCTCTAAGGTTCCTTTGATTAGAATTTGGAATTCTTGGTGGTGCTCTTCTTTTGGCAAATGTTAGATATCATCCAGAAATAATTTTTGTGCGAAATTATTGGGAAACACATATTTCACCTTTTATCCCCAAGTCACCCCACAATTTATGAAATGCGACCAAATTATACTGTGAAAACTCAAAAGAAAAGAAAATTGCACAAAAGACATTTGCTATTAATGTATCATGAAATATCCCCAAGCTTTGAAACTTCTCCCATCATTCTTGCCACTGTCTGGAGCAGCTCCTGAAGTCCTCTTTCCCGAGTGTCTTTGTGAGCTGTAATCAAACCTTGCCGAGTGCCGCCTGCTGCGGAGCTCCATCCAGCAGAAAGACAGCTCCTAAAAAGGTGACGCTGTGTCCTCAGCCACGTACGCACTAGGCCGGGCCCTGTGTTGCATCTGGCTCTTCCTCAAAGTCAAAATGACCACGAAAGGGAAATGTTTTGAATGGATTCAGGACGTGGTGGCAGGCAGGGCAGCACGAGGTCCCAGGAAAAGCCACCCCCTGCGCTGTGAGCTGAGCGAAGCAGCGGCCACGTTTTCCTCCGCCCACAGCAAGGCCAATTGTTAGGTCAGACTGAGGGACCAAGACAGCGTCTCTTCGTTCTCCACATGGGAAGGGGTTCTTACGTCCCTTAACTGACTTTCAGAATGTGTAGGTCTCGTTTTAATCTGCAAGAAGCATAATAAATATCAAATGTGTTCATACGAAAAATACTACTGGAGCTTCTCTGCAGTCGACGTGTCTTATTCTTGCTTCCAGTTTTATGTATGGACTAAGCCAGACTGTAAGGCACACGTACTTAAATACTGTACAATAATCTGTAATAAATTAACTTTCAGTGATATGATACAGGTCTTTAATAAAAAACATTATTTTAGGAAAACAGGAGGTACATATGGCTTATTTCACTCACCTAAGGATGGTTTTAGGGTATGGAGAACAACATTTCCATCTTCATCTCATAGACAGTAATTCCCCCAGTCGCCTAGCAGGATACTTTCAAGTAGACAAAAGCAAAATGGATTATAATTTTTTAATTCCAGTGATTACATTGATTTTTATCTTACAGGTTCTCCAAGTTACCTGGAACATCCTAGATGTGGATGATGGTTCATATATTTTAGTGTACAGAAGCATAGAGAACTTATAAAAATGCTGATTTCCAACTCCTGTCCTCAAAATTTATTACCCCAGTAAATCCTATCCTGGAGTTGGTGCTGCTGATAAGCACTGAAGCAGTTCTGATAGGAGTTATATTTCACCCTGGTTTCTCCCATCCCCTCCCCGATGATATTCTGGACAATTCTTCACCTCTTTAAAGTTTATTTTGGATTCTTTTATTTTTGAACTTCAAATCTAACCACAATCAAATTTTATGGAGTACATACCTCTGTTGATTTTAATGATTATTTTTATGAACCAGGTCTCTGGTATTTTTGGTTTTACCAACTGTGTCTCATTCTTGGCTGGTTGGAAGATGATAGACAAGTATGCTTCCTAAATTTATTCATTTCTATTCTGTCAAGTGGGTAACTGGGCAGAAACACTGTTCTTACTACTTTAATTTTATTATGAGGATGCAATTAGGAAAGAGCCATTGGAAGAAAGACGAAGATAGAAAGAGAAAGAGAAGGAGAAGAAGGAGAAGGAGAAGGAGAAGGAGAAGGAGAAGGAGAAAGAGAAAGGGAAAGGGAAAGGAAAAGAGAAAGCGAAGGAGAGGAGGGTGAAAGAGAGAAGGAGGGTGGAGAGGGAGAGGGAGAGGGAAGCTCAGAATGCAGGCCCTCACCCTTCCCATTCCCCTCGGGCAGCATCTCAGTGTGCTCACCCACCTGGGATGAAGCACCGCAGAGTGTGACCATCCAGTGTTGCCATGGAGATCTGAGGAGAGCCTCCAGTTGCGTCAATCCTTGGTCTCCTAATTCAATTGTACACTCAGCCTCATTCCTGCCCGTACAGCTTGGAGGTCATGGGCTCAGGGCGCCAGCCTCTGGTTAGAGCACTGACCTCTCCGTCCTCCTGACACCGCCCAGGTCTCTCCACTCCACCAACAGTCAAAACATGGCAAGCTCTCAGGTGTGACCTAGGGCTTCCAAAAGCCCAAGCCTTGGGAAAGTCCCACGCTGGACTCTGAGTGCGGTAGGCTTGGACCAGGCCAGGCTGATTCTTATTTATACAGCAGGTGCTCAGAAGTTCAAATGCCTTTGATAATTCAGAAACAATGCCACGGGATAACCTGGTCCACTGATGTGAGAGAGCAAACCAAACACAAACTTGGAGTAATGATGATCAGAGTAAAAAGCGAAGAAATAGGAAAAAGAAAAACAATAGAGGTAATGACATAAAAAAAAGAAAAAAAAGAAGGGCTGTTTTGTACCTCAGTGATACAGCAATTTCCTAACACATGCAAGGTCTTGAGTTTGAACCCTGATACTGTAAAATAAATGAATATGTAAAAGAAAAAAAAAGTGCTACTGCTATCAAAATTTGGATTCATGGAACTAAAGACCTGACTGTTTATTGCAATAATAATCAAATATGTACTTCAGAAAAAAATTATCACAGCAGAGAGCTACTTTTTATTTGTAATGTATCACAACTACTCCTATTTAAAATAATAGAATCATGAAATATTATAAAATTAGAAGAATAATTCTCTAAAGCTGCACTGTTTGCTTTCAATTATTCATACAAATTCCAAAGGAAAAAATTTCCCTACATAAGGGAATTAGCATCTTTATGCACGTTCATCTCACACACAACCCTGTTTTTCTTTATGTGTTTGTAATCCTCAACAATAGTTCTCCAGAACTAAACAAATGCAAATTAGTCAGTAAAAATTAACTTCACTGTAATTAGATTTGCAGTAATAAAATAGTCTAGAGTTTTGTAAATTAAAAGGAAGTGATCATATTATGTGATGCACTATAGCAATTACGTTTATTTTGATGTTCATTATATTTCTAAAATTATGCCTTTACTAAAATCCTGCAGAGTGAAAGTAAAACAAAACTCATCTATATTTCTCGAAAGGGTGAAATTAAGCTGTCAAGAGTAAACCACCTAACATTTTTAAATGCTTTATTTTTTCCGCAATCTAATGAAATTCAATATAACCCTTTATCATTTATGCTGTTATTTTATTTTATTTTTTAGTGGTATTGGGGATTGAACCCAGGATCTTTGTACTGAGTGACCTCTGCCCTGAGCTACATCCCCAGCACTTTTTATTATTATTATTATTTTTTTTTATTTTTATTTATTTATTTTTTTTTGCGGCACCAGGGATTGAACTCACAACCTTGCGCCTGCCTGACAGGCACGTCAGGGGCTGAGCCAAACTCCCAGCCCTGGTTTTTTGAGGCAGGGTCACACTGTGTAGCTCAGGCCAGCCTTGCGCTCGCGTTGTAGCCCAGGCCGGCCTCGAACTCACAATGCTCCTCCTACCTCAGCCTCCCGAGTGCTGGGATTAAAGGCGTGCGCCACCACGCCCGGCTCACTTTTTATTTTTTGAGACAGGGTCTCACTAAGTAGCTAACCCGTCTACACTGGGGTTGAATTTGCAATCCTCCTGCCTCAGTCTACAAGCTCTGGGATTACAGGGATGTACCGTCATGGCTGACTTCTCTCTCTCTCTCTCTCTCTCTCTCTCTCTCTCTCTCTCTTTGTAAAAGTATTCTTGTGGCACACATTTGCAGTTTCTGTGCAGGTCCCTACACAGACTAGTATTTATGCTAGAAGAATGAATTTTCTACACATAGAGGTAGTCCGACACATACCTGTGATTTAGTCTATTCAACAAAAAGATTAACAATTAATCAATGTGCTTTTCTGTGGAACAATTTACCTGTAATATGATGCACTGAATTTAATCAAAACTTGTCATACTTTCAAGGAGACAAAAATAAATCCATATCAAAGACAGAGAAATGTTAAATTATTGCCAGGAAATGTGCCCAGAGGTGCACCTAAAAATTATGTCTATTGCTGTGTTTCTTGTTTTTAAAAATGGAGAAATATTCTTCCTAATGTACACTCTTTTCCCTCTTATAAAATCATGTAACTGGCAAAATGTCTTCAAATGCCCACTTATCATGAGGTTTTCATGTCACCACTGTGGCACAAATGTCTTCCTCCTAATCTGACATCCCACATTCCTTTCACCATCACATTCCATTACTTGGTAAAGTGTTTGACAGATTTTCATTCATAATATTTATTTAAAGTGTAAGTGGTGAATGTGTTCAACTTCTATCTTGGAATGTATTAAATTCAATATTGGAGACATCCAGAGTTCCTGAAATTATCTTGGTTTTGTTAATGGGAAACAGCAATTTTTCCATGAATTTTATTCGTCTTTATTCTTTACTCTTTTACTAGTTCTTGATGAGATACAGATCTCATTTTCATAGTTGCCAACCAAAAGTTGAACTCTGTATGTAAGTTAAACCATTGCTAGCTTTGAGAAAACAACATTTGACTGTATTGCTGACAGTATTGTCTATTACTTCTTCATAACTTTCAGGAGTATCTACCATCCTCATAAAATGCATAGAAGGTATGATCAAAATCTACAGTGAATGCTACAATAAATCAAATTATTATAGTGAAAACCAACGGGCCAGTAATTTCTACCCACACACCCTCTCTTTGAGCACGCTTACCCCATGGCTCAACCAACCTTCCGAAGCAGCTCCTCGCATCACCTCTGTGTGTCTCTAGTTTGCTGTGCTGCCTGCCCTGACGCCCTGGATGGCTTCAAAGCGTTAAACTTTGATATCACGTGAGCTCCGAGGAAGAGCCAGGAGGTGCGCCGTGCACAGTCTGGGGGACAGCGTGGAGGAAGCCACGCAAAAGGTCTTCGGTAACTGCGTTTCCCACGCATGGCGCTGACCAGCGGACTGGGTGGTAGCTTTCACCAAGTGGACCTGCAGAGGTGCCGCAGAAAGTGGCGAGGAAAACGGGTTAAGGGTTCCAGAGCGAGAGGAAGATTTTGCTGGGCATTCAAGACAGTGTGTCCTTTACCGTAGTACGTTGCTTGAATTTAAAATTCACTGTACGGCTTGATGACCCCTTGTAGCTATATCAGGTGTGAAGTCCTATTCAAAACTTGATTTATTTGTCATTAATTCTCATCACAACTGCTTTATTTCTATAAAAATTCACTCTAAATTTTATAGACTCAGCAGAGCCCTTCTGACCCAGGGCGAAGCCTGTCTGGGCCTTGGCGCAATAGGCCACTTGCCGGGGTCTCTTTGGTTCTGCTGCTGCTGAAGACCGCGCCTCTGTGGCGGGGACGCCCACAGGCACCAAGGGACTTCGGCCGCCTCAGTGCGCCTCAACCGGCTGGGAGCGAAGCAGGGCCGTGCTCAGCCCCTGCTTAGCTCCCTCAGGAGTGGTGCCAAGGCTCTGCAAATGGCAAACCTAGACCACAGGGGCACTTGGGATATCTGAATAGGTGCTCAAGAAATTCCAAATCATCCCTATTTATTTTTTTTTCTCTCTAAACGTACACATACATTAAAAAAATCTTTCCTTAACACGAATTAGGGTAAGGATTATTTTATTAAAATAGAAAGTTCTTCTCAATAACTGACCATTTCAGCATACACACAGAAAAGAAGATATCCCCCAAACACTTCGCTTATATATTTTAAGTGATTTTAAAATATTTAATACACTTCCTTTAAAATTCAAAATGTGATTCTTGCAAGTGACATGCCACATCAAGAAGATGCTGCTTTTGGAGAAATGCAAGTGATACTGAAAAACCGAGTGCTTTTTTTATTTTTAAAACTGAAGAAGAAAACAAAATCTGGATGTATGTATCGCTATGCTTACAAATAATGCTATGCTACTATGTTACTGCTTGGGTCAATTCTCATAATTTTAGGTTCTGAATACATCACAAGAGTTTATGGAAAATACATTATAATAGAACATATGCATTTTAATTTTGTTTTTTATTAATGTGTTTATGCTTTCATTATGAACCTACAACATAAACAAGAATTCCTTCCCAAATATTTATACTAAGATTTTCCTTCCAATTGAGTCTACAGCCACTTTTTTCCTTTTGTATGGTTTTAAAAATTTAAAGTCCAAAAGAAATAATCACTTTACTAAGTTATTTTTAGTTTATAGACTTTATTTTGTTGGACAATTTGAAATGTCCAGAAAATAATCATAACACAGAGAACACAGACATCCAGCAGGCCACTTCCCCTACTAGTTGCATATTTGAATTCATCGGCTATGATTCGTGTGTTATGATTTCCTTTGTTATGACTGATGAAGCAATATAGAAAAACAAAGTGCATAGTTTGCTTCATTTTTTCCTTTACGTTTTATCTAATGTCCTTTTCTTGTTAAAGGATTTAATCTGTGAAACCATCTTGCACCTAGATGTTGTGTTTTGTTGGCATGATATTATTTTAGACTTTTCTTATTTTTGACAACCTTGAAAGTGTTTAGAAATCTCATTCAAATATATAATTTTAGGGTAGCCCTCAAGTGGAATTTGATATTTTTGTTATGATTACTCTAGATTTTGGTGCTTTGACCTGGAAAGTTACAGAGTTAAATGGTATAATTTTATCACAACACATCACAGTGAGTGGAGACATTAGGGTAAAGCAAATGGGCAGTGCCATGCAGGTGATATGTGACCTGTCGGTCATGAAGAGCTACAAAATCACAGCTCAGACGCAAGCGCAGAGCAGCTTCTGGGCCCTGCGTGGGAGGGCCCAGATCTGAGGTCGGAGAAGACATGAAAGATGGGAGCTGGTATCTCCTGCACACTGCCTTCTTGTTCTTATGGGGACCTGTTCTATCTCCAAGACATATCTTCTATTTTTCTTTTCTCCTTTCTTTCTGTTTCTTTCTTGTTCCTTCTATTCTCTCTTTTTCTGTCTTTTCCACTTATTTTCCTCAGTAGATATTGAACTGATACTCATCAGTTATTGCCATCCATTTCTTTGAATGGGGCAAGAGCTTGGACCCACTGGGCCCCCTGGACATCACGTCATCTGTCAACAACTGGTCCACACCACCCATCTAGTCTGTAACTGGACTCTGTCCTTGATCCCTGTGTGAGGTAGAATTTCTCAGGTTTTTGCACCAGAGAGGTACTCTTTCTCTTCCCCTTACTATTCTGTACTCTTTAGAAGAAAGTCTCTATTCAGACTGACATGAGGCAGAGAATTATGCTGTCTCCTTTATGGTAGACATTTTACAAAATTTATTTTGGATTCTTCTGAGTAGGAGAGATTTAACCCTCTGCTCCATTTACCAATCAATAAAATTATTATTCTCTGTGTGGACACGTGGGTGTTTAAGCTGTAAAATCCACCATTACTTTAATTTGATGCTCAAGTTTGTGATTCCTTAATCATTGAGAGCACTTTCACCTGGACCTTTTGTCTTTTGACATACAAACATTACGAGTGCTAATTTATATTGAGTACTTCCTAATTTACTCTTATAGCAAGTTTTTCCAGGTTAATGCCAACATTTCTAGAAGCATCCATTTTTCCAAAGAACCCTTGTTCATATTATTGAAGAATAAAAATAAAAAGAAGAACTGTACATTAGAGGTGTCCATTGTAGATGGGACGTCATTTCATTTACACCTTTTTAGTGGAAAGAACAAAGAAGTCCATAACTCCTCTTCTTGCCTTCTTCCTTTTGCTTTAAACTCTTGCTCCACTTGTGACCAGCCAGGCTTCACACTACCCCATCTATTTAATTATCCAAATCCAGTGTACATAAGTAGTGGGTTAAGACTTTGACTGAGTCTAGCAAGGTGGCACACAGGGGTAATCGCAGTACTCTGGGAGGTTGAGGAAGAAGGACCACAATTTGAAGCTCGTCTGGACAGTTCAGTGACTTAGAAAAAGCATGTCTCAGAATAAAAAATGTAATTATCATACATGGGCTTGTGATGTAGCCCAGTGCGGAGGCTCTGTGTGCTGTCCCCACTAAGAGAATGAGGTGAGGTTGCTCCAAGGTAAAGCAGCTTTATGAACTGCAGTTCAGTGCTTACATAGAGTTTTATTTTGCCTTTAATTTTATAGTAACTTATACTGAAGGTTGTGATTTTTAAAAATTTGCAGAAACAAGGTATAATGTTTTTCCTATAAAGTTTAAATGTTTTAAAGACTGTATCATATTCCCAAGATTAGAGTATAATAATAGTGAAGTATAATTTCAAAATTCTCATGTATTCACCCTTTCAAATTGCTCTCTAAATTCTTGATAATGATTGGTATTTTTAAAGTTCATAATTTGGCTTCTTCCAGAATATCATATACTTTGAATCATTTAGTGTGTAACTTTTTCCTGTTGGCATCTTTCACTTAGAAATATGTCAAAATTTTCCATGCCTTTCCTTTGCTTGATAATTCATTTCTTCTTACCACTGAATAAGATTTCATCTTAGGGATGTCCATCACATTTTATTCCTTTATCATTTCAAGGACATCTTTGTTGATTCTAATTATTGGTAACTAAAAATAAAGATTCTATAAACATTCCTATTCAGAATCTTTGTATATGAGGTTTAAGTAAATTGAATAAATACTGAACAGTGAAATTGCCAGACTTTATTGTAAGGTTTCTTGGTTTGTTTTGTTTTGTTTTTTAGGCAAGTTCTCACTGTGTAGTCCAGCTCACAATGGCCCTCCTGAGTGCTGGAATTATAGACATGCACCACCACACCCTGCTGTAAATTTCCTTTTTCACTTTGTAAGAAACTAAAATTGTCTTCCAAATGATGGTATCATTTTTCATTCACATTAGCTAGTGTAATTGTTGATTAATTGTGACAATATGAAAAGTTTAGAAGTTTAACTAAATCTACACCCTAGGGCATAGAGAACCCACTCTAGGGTAATTTATCCCCTGGATGGTATAAAGGAGAAGTGAGGAAGGATGGACAGGCTTCTGCTCTTCAGAGAAGCTCCAGTCTTTGCTTCCAGTGCAGACGTTTCAGCTTCTAGCACAGACTTCCACTTCCATCATAGACTCTTCACCTTTCCCTTGCAAACTCTTCAGTCTTCAGTTGCAGACCATCAGCCTCCTGATACGGACTCTCACTGGGCTCTGCAGTGAGCTCCAGACCTTGGATTAAGCCCTTCAGTCTTCTGTGTGCAGACACCCGCTACATGCTTCCTCATTCAGCTCTGTGGCTGACCATCATAAGCCAATCTTGTAATTTCTTGTGCATTTGTATGTTTCGTGTTATATCTGTTTCCCTAGTAGACCCTGACTGATACAACTAGCAGTGAGTGACATTTCTTGTTATACCACAACTTGGTGAGAATATGAGGCTGCCATCATCGGAATTTCACCCATTCTAATAGATATAGAGTGATGTTGTAACTGTGCTTAGACGTGTAATTCTTTAGTGACATTTGACATTGACTGTATTTTCATATATTCACGTATGATTTGTGCATTTTCTTTGGTAATGTTTCTGTACAGACCTTCTCCCATTTTTATTTGAAGTATTTGATTTCTTCTTATTACATTAGAGGTACCCACTGTGTATGTGGATGCTTTATTCAGAGTGTTGAACAGATTTCTTGGCCAGCTTCATGTGGTGTGCCCACCTGTAATCCCAGTACGCAGGAGGCCAAGATGGGGGAATTCAAGATGCAGCCCTGTCTCAGCGATTTAGTAACTTAGCTGGACATGCAGAGGGGGTGGTCTTGAGCTGTAGCTCAATGTGAAGGCCATGTGTTCAATATTGGATAATAAAAAGAAAAAACAAAAAGAGTGTGTTTTTCCCAAATATGCAACTTGTGTTTTTATTCCCTTAATAGTATCTTTGATGAAACAGAAGCAGTTCATAACAGTGAAGTTCAACTCATCAATATTTCCTTCTCTGTCCTTTTGTTGTTACAACAAGGAAAGATACTATCAAATATAAAGTCACTTACTTTTTTCAATTATCTTCTAGAAATGTTGTTTCACACTTTATATCAAGGTGTATACTCTGTTTTGAACTAATTTTATCAAAGCTATAGAATACGTACCAATTCATTTTTTTCCTTTTCTTTCTTCCTTCCTCCCTTTCTTAAATCTTGCATGTAGACATCCAGTTGTCCCACCATCAAACCATCATTTTGCACATTGTGTGCATCCTTGTTTCATCAAACAACAGATAATTCTGTATGGTTCTGCTCCTGGGTCCTACTCACTCTCTTTGTTCTCCCTGTGGACTTTCTCACCCTCTCCCGCCACCGTATTGGCCACTGTAACTTTATGATTAGTACTGAGGTCAGGCAGCCTCAGTCCTTAAACTGCAGCCTACTTCATATTATCTGGGCTAATCTGGTTGGTTGAGTGGTTGGATGGTATATTGATTGATTGATTGATTGAGCTGAGGATTGAGCCCAGGGCCTTTCACATTGAGCTGCATCCCTGGCCCCCACCTTTTTTAAGACAGAATCTCACTAAATCCTTAAATTATTTAGACTAGGCTTGAATTTATGATCCTTCTGCCTCAGCCTCCTGGATTACTGGGATTCTTCATGTCTATCACCATGTCTGATAAATCCGGTTCCTTTTTTAATGTTTGTGATTGACCTTGTGGCTGGAAAAACTATGCCTAGGAAAGGGAGACCATATTATGGTTGTAGAATGGCTTATCTCCTTTTGTTCTTAATTTGCATTTCATATATATATATATAAAACATACATGTACACACATATATGCAATTGGCCCTCCATATTTGTGGGCTCTGCATCTGTGGCTTTAACCCAGTATGGATCAAGAATATTTGAAAAGTTGTGTATACTGTACATGTAACATTCATTTTCTTGCCACTGTTTTCTAAAGATTATGGTATGCTGACTGTTTCCATGGCATTCACAAGGCCTTCAGTATTGTAAGTAGCACGAAGATGATGCAAAGTGCTTGAGAGAATGTGCGTGGGTTATAAGAAAGCTCTCTGGCATTTTTATAGGGAACTTGAGCATACATAGATGTTATCCTCAGGGTGTCCTGGAAATCATTTTCCATGTTTATCCAGGGATGATCATATACATATTCATTAATACACGCTTTCATGCATATATTGAAGGTATATTTAAGGTTTTAATATCAAATTCTTAATGTTTTGTTTGCAATGAGTTTCAATCTTTCTATTCCATTTTCAAAGCTAGTATAGTTTATACTGTATGGATCAAAAGCTGAATAAAAGTTTTGACATGACCTCTTAAAATCTCCAGTGCCACTGCGGTGCCCCCAGCCATCAGCTGCTGCCTGCCCCTGTGGAGAGTTTGGGAAGCCAGAAAAGCAACGTAGGAATCGGTGAGCGTCAGTCTCCTTTTGGATGTGCTTGTAGTGTTTAAATAATCATTTGCTCATTTATGTCAATATACGTGTTCTTTTTAGGTAGCCATGCACGAAGTAAATGGAATGTTTCTTTAGAAAATGTGTGCAATGTGTGTTCTACAAATTACAAAACTAAGAAAAGAAGGGGCTGAAGATGTAACAAAAAGAGAAACAGCCTCAGTTTTAACTGGGGAAAGGGAGCTTGCTGAAATAGAAAAACAAAATAATTATTTTAATTATGCTATTCTCCAAGTTCATCTGGGTAAGCCTGAACCTATGTTAGCAGTTTCAAGCTAAAATGTATTGCAAAATCACATTCTTTTTATTATCTTTTTTCTTCTGCAGCATAGCTTGTCCAAAGCTCATGGAACAGTGTGAGCATAATTTTGCTAAGGAAGCAGACTACCTGGAAATCAGAGCCATTTATGTGCAAGAAAGTGGAATACATTTCTTTCCTACACAAGGGCTCAAGAAATGTATTACCCTTACACCTTTTCTTACTTCCTGTTCATGTACTCAAAACTTTTTGTATAAGTACAAGTACAGGTTAGAAATCCTGGGTTTTAATACAAGTAAATAAATAAACAAACAAAAGATAAAGCAACTAAAGAACCAAGGCAAGCAATTTTCTAAACTTAGTTTGGAAAGTAAAATCTAATTCATTTCACAGCTGTTTTAATGTCAGAATCATTAATTACAAAAAGCTCAAATACAACATTTGACATGCTCATTTATCTATCAAAATGAGCAAAAGCTGTTCTTTGTTGGGGTTCAGTGTAAAAGAACCCTGGGAACCACAGAAGCTAGGCACAGTTACCTTGAAGTAATTGTTGAAAACACAACAACCCCCATATCTTGGTAATCAGGATACAGTTGTGGCCCCTAAGTAAAGTCACATTGGGATTGTAATTATACTCTTCTGAGTAGGTGAAAACATTCAACGTCAACACTAGGCACTTATTTTTTCCATAATTATCCTCAGAGTAATGTGAATAACCAGCTCTGTTTACTTGCTTTCCTCAAAACGGAAATAAAATTTGGTCTCCAAGTTCATCTGCTCTGGTTGTGGTAATTTGTCAGTGAGAAGCATTCTTAATGAGGGGAGTCACTCTCAAACTTGGTTCCTAAGGTTTTTCAGAGGTCGAGGTGTGGAAGATCTGTTTCCCAGGTGATGCTATTGGGAGTTGGTGGAGCTGTAGGCCATGGGGCCTAACCTGAGGTCTTAGGTCACTGCCAAGTGACTTTGAAAGGACTTAGGAGATTCCCTTTTTCCCCTCATTCCCCATGGAGAACAGTGAGCACAGACTGAACAAGAGAACATTTTAGAAGTAGAAATGTCTGACTGACAGACTGTTCTAGAAGGAAGTGGAGAAGTGAAGAAATGCAAAGTGTGTGGAGTGAAGTCACTTGTCCAGCCATGGAGGGATGCTAAGGCAAATGCCCCAATACTTTATTTCCAGAATGGAGCCAGGTGGCACTGTCCTTCCAGCTGTTCACCTGATGGAAGATGTGTATAAACAACTCCGGAGGGGGGAAAAAAGAATCCAACGTGGAGAAGGGAAATCACAGTCTGCATAATGAGATTTCACATTAGAGATTACTTTTTAATGCAGAGGAGAAAAATATATTCATAAGTAATGAAGAAAATGCAGATATATTTTGGAGAATTTAATAAACATATAAAACCTCACATTCAAAGAAAAGATTTTAGCAGGATCAAGCAACAAATAAGCTTTCCATGTTGAAAAAGGCAAAATATCAAGGAAAAACCAAGACTGAGTCAGCATTGTACCCTGGAGATTCTAACTCAGTGGTTACGTTCAATGTTGATCTTACGGAGACATTTGATTTGGTTCTCGTCCAGTTCAGTTTGCAAACAGAATCGTGGAAAGAACTAAGTCCATGAACTGAGGCACTACCCTATATTGAGTAAAGAAAACAATTGCAGAATATTTTAAAAGGACTCTCATAACTTCATATCATTCTCTCATTTCAATGCTTACTAATAAGAAGTTTATTCTCAAACTAAAAAGATTTAGAAAGTTCACCAAGCAAAGATTCCAGGGGAGATGTGGAAGCCCAGCAGTAATGCACAGACCCAGGACACACTGTGAATCACACTAGACACCTAAACAGGGAGGCAGCTGACAACCGACCTGGGTTAATCATCTAATTAGGGAATAGATGTAAAACGAGGGAACGACAGGTTTATATAGAATCCAAAATTGATACAGTGGTCTGTCCATATCTACTATTTTTTAAGTTACAGTATCCTCCAAATTGTGCAGAAGACATTGCACACAAAACTAATCTTTTATTTTCTCACTTTGCTGCTCTGTTTTGGTGCACAACTATGCTACTATGGGTATGTCCCAGTGCATGTTTCTGTGGAAGGGACCTTGTGTGAACTTACTGCTCATGTGTGGATTGACATTGTTTAAATTGCTAAATGATTATAAATCCCATAGGGAAATAGATTCATTCATTATTTTGAGTAGCTAAAAATATAAATAATCTGAGTAGCTAAAAATATAAATAATCTCTTTTGGGTAGCTTAAATTCAACCAGAAACCCATTTTTTAAATTTTGACTAGTGCAAAACTGCTGTCAGGAACTCATAAAATTTTCTGATTATCTGCATATTAAAACAATTCAATATTTTAACATGACTTCACCATGATTTTGACATTTGCATTTAAATTAGCACTGGCACCTCCATACACAATATGCTATTCTCCTACTTTGGTTGATTACACACTCAAGAAGACTAACCAAGAAGTACGGTAGGGAATAGAAGAGATTGCCCAGCTTTGAGACTAAGCAGTCTACAGCCTCTGTCGCTTTTACTGATGGGCTTCCAGGAAAAGAGCAGCAGCTAATGCATTCGACGTCCTGTGCTCTTCTGCAATACAATCATGAAAATTTGCAGTTAGAAATCTCCCAAGTTCACTTTCAGTAGGAAAATGATATGAGCACGTATGCTGATTTATTAGCTTTCACTTTATTGTTTTATGTACTGGAATGTGTGGGGTGTGTGTGTTTTGTGTTTTGTGCTTTGTTTTTGTTCTTTGGTTTTGGTGCTGGTGATCAAACCCAGACCCTCAGGCAAACTAGGCAAATGCTCTACCACTGGG
This sequence comes from Dasyprocta punctata, assembly GCA_004363535.1. NCBI lineage: Eukaryota > Metazoa > Chordata > Mammalia > Rodentia > Dasyproctidae > Dasyprocta > Dasyprocta punctata. The sequence continues at coordinate 104,176 of RJWM01002544.1, read as the reverse complement.
CTACCCCCAGCCCAGTTAATCAGTTAAGAAATTTAAAAAATAAAAATAAATAAATTTTGAGAGAGCTGGACTCTCATGGCATCTCAGGAGTTACAAAGTTACCTTGCAGGGAATTACTATAGACAAATTATGTAACCTTTCAAAACCACCATAAACTTGCTTGACAGATTTGTTTGGTCTGATTGTATTTCTCATGCTCCTGCTGCTGTCTTGTGTAGTTTGTGAGCAAGACTCGCTACCAAATCACCAGGGAAGGTTTAATGGTAGATGGGAAATCACTGTCCACCACCTTCATCCTCAGCTCTCCAAACCTGCAGACAGAGCTGGGAAAACATAAAAAAAGAAAATAGCATAGCTCTATCATATTATTAGCCCTGCATTGGAAATTAAATTTCTAGAAATATCAAGTTTGCCTGAATCTTCAATTTATATGGCTTGGATTTATAACAGCCCTCTACCCAGCAGAGAAATAAAACTGATCTTGGCTTTTAACTTGGTCCAGGGGGTTTTAATTCCAAAAATAGGAGTTATTCAAAGGAAAAATCATCTGAATGCCAAAGGTAAAGGAGAAACTTTGCTGGCAGTTTGTTCAGGAAAGTTAGAAACAAAATGCAAATAATACATAAGACTTACAGCATAATGGGAAATTTTAAAATTATCACTCGAAGTTGATCTAAAGAATACAAAATTTTCCCACAGGTGTGTAGAGCTCTTGCTCATGGTAGAGCAGATCTCAGACTCTCGTTCTCCATGAATTTTCAAATTCAGACCTAAAACTCTTACTCTTGTGGCTAAAGCCCCACATGTATGTAAGAATATGTATGTGCAATATATGTATATATATATATATATATATATATATATATATATAATCATATGTGTCCTTGTGAATAGGTAGGTGTCGATATATAGACATAGCATAATCTTCCAGTTCCTTTTCCTCCTTTTGCTGTTTCTAACCAGCTCTCCTGTTTCCAGTTTCCAAGCCCATTAATCAACTACCATCCCAACAGTCAGCAATCCCTCCAGTGTGGAAGTCAGACCATCTGCCCCGTGCCTTCTTGTTTTGATTAGTGCAAGTGTGAAGTCCTTACTGTGCTCTGCAGGCAAAGACTGTGCTCCCCAACCAGTTGGCAACAGCCACACCTGAGACCTGCTGCACCACACTCATGGTCTACACTCTGCACCCAGAGGACCCGGACAGGTGGGAGTTGCCCACAGGGAGCCTGCAACCAGCCACTCAACTGTAGTTTGTCCTTTGTGTTCGGAGTGCGGTGACCTGCAGAGAAAGTATGCTGGTTTACCTCAGGTCCCATTTGTCAATTTCCTTTTTAAGGGTTATGATTTGGTGTCAAGTTTAACAACAGATTATGCCTTAGATACCAATATTTTCCCCTAAATACATCTGGTTTTCATTCTTAAGTCCATGATCAATGTGGGTTCATGATTACAAGGTATGACATTTCAGTCAAGACTCGGGTTTGTTTGGCCCCAGAAGTCCAATTGCTCCAGCTTCTTGTGCTCCAAAGGTGACCCACATTGTACTGAGTGACTTTTTCAAATATTACTTGGAGTCCTGTGCGGGTCTGTTATTTCTGGATTCTGTAGCTGACCAAGCGTCTTTCTGTGCAGGGAATAATTCTGTCCTCATGATGGAGGCAGCCCCAGGATCTCAGGCCCGGGAAGTTTCCCTCCCTTAGTAGACCCAGAGGGCTGCACTGTGGGAAATTTTAATCCAGTGTCAGGGTCAGTGAACAGAGGTCTACGGAGCCAGGAGAAGAATCAAGATTTTGCCATGGGAGCAAAACAGATAAAGCAAGTCAGACATTAAAAATATTAATCATTAACTGTTCCATCTTCTGGCTAAATAAAATCCACTCCGTGTAGCGAAAGGAGGGTTTCATTGTGCCCCGGTCTACTGCGGCTGCTGTAGCGAAATACCAGGAGCTGGGCAGACCATAAAAGAAAAGTATTTCCAGCACACAGTTCAGGAGTGAGAGGCCAAGGCCAGGCGCGGTCAGTGCTGGTGTGGTGAGTGTGGATCCCCAGTGGACGGAGGGCATCTTCTCCTCGTGTCTGCCTGAGACTGAGGCAGGGCTGCTGGGCCTGCTCTGGGAAGACACTGACTCCATCCTCATGGGTGCCGACAGAAATCTGAAGGGACATAAACCTTTAGACCATAATAAAATGTGATGTATGGAGAAAAGATTTAACAATGTCAGTCAGCAAAGCATAAGACCTCGTAGAGAATGTTAACCAAGATAAAGATAGTCACAGGGCTACTAACTAACCCTGGCACTCGGCAAAGAAATGATGAGAAGCATTTCCTGTTTGGAAACTCCAGAAATGCCGTATCATCTTTCACAAAAATAAGATTAAATCCATTTTTGAGTTCATGAGGAAACCCTAAAAATTATCAAGGGCTGAAAGATATTTAATTAATAACTGGAAAGAGCCAGGAAAGTCAGGATAAATTTGAGGGCTGCCCCCCAATAAATATAGCTTCCAGGTACAGAAACCTTTGGGACTAATGACCTCATGTGTGTAGACAGGAAATAAATTTCTGCTGAGAGCCTAAAGAGGACAGTGACACTAAGATCTTAACTAACCTATTCCAGGTAAGGGTACAATTGAAAAGTGGTGCAAATCATTATTTGACAGAGCCACTATTGCACCTGGAAGGCTGGATGCCCCCATTACGACTCACAGGAGGCTTTGTGAGGCACGACTGTGTACCTTCAAGGCCATAAAGATGATCAATGCATAAAAGGGGAATTTGCAATAAAATAAATTAATAAATTAATCTAGATATGTATCATCCTGTACTATGAAACTGCTTTTCTGATAAGTAAGCCAAATTTTCTTGGAAAACAAACTTTATTCAACTCAAATCTCTAGGAGTCTCTACAGATTAGGGTTGACAATATGAAAACAAATACATTTCTATAAGTAAAAAGACACCAGATCAACTAAAGAGTCCCCAACACACTAAACCAACACATATATGTTCTAATAATTCTTTAGGGGAAAGAAAAGGCAGTATCAGTACTTAAATGTGTGGATTTTGACAATCACCAGCTTCTTACAGGGATGGATACCAAAACTCTTTCTTAGCGCCATAGAAAGATCTCTACAGTGAATGAAGATTTGAGTCATTTAGTGCATGGATTCTAACTCCACTAAAAAAACAAACAAACAAACAAACAAACAAAACAAACAAACAAACGAAAAAAACAAAAACAAAAAACCTTCCTACAGGTACATAATGCACTGCTATTGGTTTCTTAAAAGACATTACATCTATGATGTCTTAATTAATTTATACCGAAACTTTCTCTTGTCATTCAGCATATTCCAACCACTGGTGTCAGACATGCTTCATTTTGCTGAGGTGCAGATTTTCTTTCTCTCCACTTCGGAGGACTCCAGGCGACCATGAGGCAGGAGTGCTCAGGTTCATTAGGGAGAAAGACATGGTCATCAAACCCCGGAATGGTGCTAGCTAGCTCCCATGAAAACCAGGTCCACCACAGGAATTCCCTCTGTATAATTTCTGGAATGCAGGAACCCCAAGGGCTTAAGAAACAGTCATGGAGCTCAGGACCAGATGTCCACTTGGACCACCCCACATAGAAAGGTGATTTATCACTGTACCCCCAGCAAGGACAGAGCCCAGCCTCCTGACAATAAGTCGCCGCATCCTGGGAAGAGAGAATTCAGTTTATCACCTATGAGGAAGACAAACTAATACAGGAATTTAGGGAAAGAGTCCCTTTGAGCTCAGATTCATGGGCTCAAACACCCACTCTTATAGCTATGACCAGAATCAGCTTAGGAAATTCACTTGACCTTTTTAAACTGGTCCTTTCCTCTCAAGCGAAATAAGACAAGCAAAGGACTTAGGGCTGGGACACTTGAAATACCTGGAAAGTACAAAATGACCCCAGGGTGCGGAGAGCCAGTCATTGACAGCCGAGGTGGGAGGGGGGCATCGCACAGGACACAAATCACGCAGGGCCTGCAGAGAACACAGGTTTAGAATCGGGTCGGTATTGCTTCAAGCCCCCTTGGTATTTCTGTGAGCACAGTTAATGTGTTAGTTAATGTGTCAGCTGCTTCCTTTGTAGGTGGCAGACACAGGGGTGCATTTTGTCTCAAAACCGAAAGCTTTCCACGACGTCCCTGAACAAAGGTCTCTCCCAACCAGAGACGCTTTTCCTCAGCGGGAGTCACACAGGCCTGGCATAGCTGTACATCCATAGCTGGCACCGTGAAGCACTTTTGTGCTATATCATTGCACGGCCTCCTGCACCAAACTTCAGAAAGTGAAAAGGCTCCCAGAGGGCGACTTGGGTAGGATTACTACCAAGAGAGGAGTGGAGGAGACCCCATCACTTCAAACAATCCGAAGTGGCTTCCAAACACTTTATTTTTCTAAATATCTTCCAGGAGATCATAAAGTAATGCAGATCCTATTGTATGGAATAATTGAATAACTGGAAAAAGACAGATCATATCCAATGATAAGTGTGTATTAGGATGAATTTCAAGTATGTAAAAATAAAAATAGTGTAAGAAACTCAAATGGATACATGTCACATTCAATAGTTCTTAATTCACAAGGAGTCTTGGTCAATTTATAATAACCTCTTACATTCCCATTGATATCAACTTTTACCCTTATTATTGTTTTTCAAAAAACATACACAATGCATATAACTAATCTCTGCAGTCTCATGAATACCAACATGTGTATAAATCATCAAACTGGCATCAACACAAAGATAAGGAGTCTGTATCTTATCCCTTGTATTTTCCAGTGGTTCTGTGCAATCCACCCATTTCACCCATCCCCACCCACTCCTGTTCTGAGTCAGTTTCTCTGCTGTTACTCTAGATACTTTATATTTAATAAACTTTATGTATACATAAACAAGACTGCATACTATATGCCCCCTTTTTAATGTGGGTTTTTTCACATAGTATAATTATTTTGAAATATCATTATTTTTCCACATGTGAATAATGTGTTGCTTTTTATTGCAGGTTCATACTTTATGTCCAGACACATTACATTGATTTAGCCATTACATATTAGTAGAAATTTCATTTGTTGAAAGCATTTGATTCCTATAAATGTAACTAGAGTGAATATTCAAGAGCTAGTCTTTCATGGACAAACATTTTTATTTTTCATTGACAAATATGCATGCATAAAATATTTCAATTTTAGGGTAGATTTATATTTAAATATATAACAAGCCACCAATTGTTTTAAACAGTGGTTCTGACATTTGACAGCTCTGCCACGAGTTTAGGTGAGTTTGACTTTTATACACCCTTAGAAACACTTGATAGTTCCCAACATTTCAATGTTAACCTTCCTAATACATATGAAATAAGAGTGCGATTGAGATTCACTCTGGATTTTTCTCAATAGTGAGGAAGTCTGAGCATCTTTCACTGTGCTTTGTTGCCATTCAGATAAGTGGTTTTGTGAAATGACTATGCTGTTCTGCAGTCTTTTACTTTTCAAGTCGATGGTAGGTCTGAGTAGTATGAAGGTCTGCGTAAATTCTTATGTGGATATATATTAAAATGTTTTTTTCCAATGGTTCTGCTTAGCCTGCCAATTTCTTGACTGTTCTTCTTGATGGCCATCAATCTGTCTTTGGTCCACTCCTCCACTCTCTGAGAAATCTTGGCACAGGCAAATGACAATATTTTTTGTTGTTTCCTCTGAGTTTAATGCTTCCTTCTCTTCAGTTTTAGTCTCTGATTCATTTGCATTCAATTTTGGCATGGGGTAATGGAATAAGATTCACTTTTTATATCAGCTGTCATAGCAGGATTTGTGGTTAATATGCATTTCCATAATGAATTCTGTTGGCAACTTCATTGGAAATCATTGGCAGTCAATATCTATTTCTGAATTTCCTATTCTAATCCATTAGTTGATCAGCCTTTCTTTATGACAACACTATAATATCATATATGGTATACCTATATAATAAATATTAAATAAATATTGTAGTGCATACTATTCTGATTTATTTTCCAAACCTAAGTTAACTACTCTAGATTCTTTATCTTTAAGTATAAATTTTGTAATCAGCATGTCTCTTTCTGTAAAAATTCATGATGAGGTTTTAGTTGGTTTCATCTTGAAGTTGAGATCACTCTGAGGCCCTGGGCATCACGAAGGTCATGAACGCTTTGCTTTCCATCCATGTAGATTTCTTCATTTGTCATTAATGTGTTCTGGCTTACAGTGCAGATCTTCAAACAAGCCAGTCAAGCTTATACTTAAATAACTCATCATTCATGATATTGTAAGCAGTGTTCTTCACAATTTAATTTCCAGATTTCATTGTTAATCAATATATAATTAATAATGTCGACCTAATTTTCCTTGATAATACTGGATTGACTTATTAATGTTAGTATCTTTTTAAACAGGAAGTATTAGGAACACGCCTTTTGTATTTTATTTCTTTCAAATTTCTTGCGAATTGGCATATGACCCAAAATACATTACATTTTGCCTATATTTTCATGTGCACTTTGGATGAATATATATTAAACTTTTGGGGAAGAAATGTTCTGAAAAAATCCACAGTGGTTGACATTTTTATTCAAGGCTTCAACATCACTACTACTAATCTTACTGTCTTAAATTATGAGTGCAGTCTTGGACTCCCAACTCTCACTTCAAATCCATATATTTCCAGGCAGGGTGGCCCAGCCAATCATCTCAACACTCTGGGAGGCTGAGGCAGGAGGATTGCAAGCTTCAGCCCAACCTGAACAATTTAGAAACTTAGCAAGACCCTGTCTCAAAATAAAAAAGGCTGAGGATCCAGCTCAATGAACAGGACATAGACTCCATCCTCATCACCCCCCTCCAATAAAAGAAGGTATGTTTTACTTTTATTTCTAATTTAGCACTTAACACATTTTGAAGCTCATTAGTTAACTAAACACATATTTGTGGTTTTTCTCTCAGTGCTATTTTTTTTCAAAAAAATTTAAAAAATCAATTTTAACAATCATACTTTCAAAGTGCCCATACTCTAGACCATATTTTTATATGACAAAAATTCATACCATCTATATTTGATGACTCTTTAAATTAAGGAGTAAATTGTCTCCTCCCACTACTTATGAGAAGTCTGAATTTTAGTTCCTACTATTCAACTCAAGAGAATCAAAGAACTAAAAAAATTACATTTTGCAGTAAGAAACAGGGTCTCACTATATAGTTCAGGTTGCCCTTGAACTCACTATGTAGCCTGGGCTGGCCTTGAACTCATAGTGATCCTCCTGCTTCAGCCTCCCAAGTGCTGGAATTATAGGTGTGTGCCACCACGCCCAGCTCCTTCTGTTTGTCTCTATGAGTTTTCACTATTTTAGAAACCTCATGGAAAGAGAATCATGAAGTGTCTGCCCTTCTCTGTCTGGATGACTCACATTGTGTGACATCTTCCACGTTCACCGGTGGTATTGCAGGACCTCCTGTATCTTAGGCTGAATATTGCTTTGTACATATAGACCACAGTTCGAATCTGTGCAGTATGGTTACTAGCGTTTTTCTATAATTTGGCTTCAGGGAATGATTTTACAGTGAACATCTGAGTTGATTTTTAGGTAATTGTAGCAGAAGAATCTAATTTCACTCTTTTTCATATGAATATCTAGGTTTCCTTATATGATTCATGCAAAAGAGTTCTCTTTCTGCTGCACATTGCTTGAAAATCAGTTCATCATATAAGCATGGATTGATTTCAGGGCTTTCTATTTATTAGACAGAAGTAAATGAGCTAAAGAACAGAAAACCAATTTAAAATCAACCAAACTGCAGACCTTTTAAAGGTCAACCGAATTAACAATCAAATAGATAGGCTAAGGGGAAAAAAAGACTGAAATAATTAAAATGTAAAGAAACATCTCAACTTTTGACACAAGTAAAAAGAACCATAAGATATTACTATAAAAAGTTCCACACCAATGAACTGAAAAGCCTTGAATAAATACATAAATTCTAATAAACATATATCCTAACATAACTAAATCATGAAGATATAGGAAACTCAAACACATCGATAATGAGTAAAGAGATTGAGTCAGAAATTTAAAGTCTCTCCCACAGAATAGCTCATGCCAGATGGCCTCTCTAGTGAATTCTATGAAACCTTTACAGGATTAACCCAAAGGTTACTCAAAAGCTCTTCCAAATCATTGGAACATACTTCCAAACTTAGTTTATGAAGGCAGCACTACTCTAACACCATTATTGTGAAGCCACACTAAGACACAAGGAAAATAATTATCTATGGGCTAATAATGTTGCTGAATATTTGGACAAAAATTCTCAACAAATGTTAGCAAATTGTATTCGACCGCATACCTAGAAGGACATGCTCCTTAATCCTATTGCATTTGTACACAGAGAGAAAAGATCTCAAAACAAGAAATCAATTCAGATGACATTCTTTATCAATAGATGAAAGAACAAAAATCATATAATCATCCAAATAAACTCAAAGGAAGCTTTTGACAGAAGTCAACACCATATTTAGATAAACACTCTCAGCAAACTGAATGTGGAAAGAGTTTTCTTCAATGCAGCAAAAGCCTAAGATGAACAGCCTGCCTCAGCTCAGGGGTGAAATCGTTAAGTTTCCCCTGACACAGAACCAAGGCGGGACGCCTCCTGCCAGCCCAGCGTCCACCTCCGTCCCGAGAGTCCTAGGCTTGGAACCGGAGGAGACAGGGAAAGAGAAAGCGTTTACGTGAGAAAGAGAAATGAATTACCTCTGCTGGAAGGGTGCACGCTTTTATCTGAAGAAAAGTCTAGAACGTACACAAAGAGCTATTAAGATCATGGGAAAAAAAAAATCATGGCAACAATCCAGTTTGTGTAAGGAATCCAAAAATTAATTGTATTTCTAGGCACAGCATACTATCTGAAACAGAAATGTAAAACTAAACACAATGTTTAGGGATAAATTCAATAGAAGAAGCGAAATAATTTGCAAAACCTACAAAACACAATGACATTAAAGCAGAGACACAGGAATAGAAAGATAATCTGTATTCGTAGGTTGGGAAATTTCACGCAGTGCCCCACCCAACCGAGCTGCAGTGCACAGCTGTCCACAGGGTGAGATGAAGAAGAGAGCACTGAGTCCCCGCGCTTCGGCCTGCAGGCTGCGGGGGCGGGGCACCGGGCCTCCTCACAGCTGCCCACCTGCTGTCCGGTCCCAGACAGACCACCGCCAGTCCTCAGACCGTTGGCGCTCTCAGTGCCAGGCCAGGCGCGAGCGCGGTAACGCTGGCGACTGCACTGCGCCAAAGGGAGCCGGGAAGCCAGGGGGAAAATGCAGGCCTGCGGGAAGGTGATATAGACAGAGAGATCAGTCACATTGCTTTGGCCTCAACATATTGTCATAACTGTTTTGTTAGCTATTTTGTCAATCTCTAAAGTGCCTAATTTATAAGTTAACCAATATCATAGATATTTATGTCTAGGAAAGTAGTAGCACATACACATGTGTATGTGTATCTGTGTATGTGTGTATGTGTATGTGTGTATGTGTATGTGTGTATTTGTATGTGTGTATGTATATGTGTGTATGTGGATGTATGTATGTGTATGTGTGTATGTGTGTGTGTATGTGGATGTGTGTATGTGTGTATGTGGATGTGTGTATGTGGATGTGTGTATGTGTGTATGTGTGTATGTGGATGTGTGTATGTGTGTATGTGGATGTGTGTATGTGGATGTGTGTATGTGTGTATGTGGATGTGTATGTGTGTATGTGTGGATGTGGATGTGGATGTGTGGGTATGGACGTGTATACAATGATCTGCACTTTCAGGAGTCCCCCAGGAGTCGCAGAAGTCTGTCCTGTGGGTAACAGGAGTTCTCTACTGTGAAAATCCACCTTGCTCAAAATGATCTTCAATAATGCAATCCATTAGCAGAATCTCAGGGGCTTTACATTTCTACTTGACTACAAGAATTACACTCAAATTCGTATGAAACCACAGAAAACCCCAAGTAACCAAGGTGATAAAGAGGTGGAACCAAACTGAGGGGAGAGCTGGCCGCACTCAGAATACATCACAAACCATGGGTAAGAAGTGTGGGCCAAATAGCTCAAAAATAAAAAAAAGGACAGCAATCAGGGCCGGAATTCATTTCAAGTTGTTTGGCAGTCCTAATCGCAACTGGACAATTATTTCAAAGGTATTTCAAATTTATAGATGTAGATTTAATGTAGAAATAAAAGATAAATGTAATTGTCTTTTTGATAATTCCAGAAGTTGGAAGAGCATTCTAAGTTTGGAAATAAGTTAGAAAGTATAGAAATAAATATAACAGTAAAGGGATAGATTGCACAATTTTGAATTTTAAATTAGTGCTTATTCTAAATAAGGTAAAAAACGACTACTTAAAGTATGTATTATATAATTGAAAATATGTATTATATAATTTCAGTATCTAAAGGAAAAGTTTATAAGTAAATCAGGTCACCATGATGTAAAATGTTTTAACTTCTGTTACAGTCATGAAATAATCATTTACAATAGAAGATACAAACAGGAAAGAAAATATTAAAGGATATTTATTAAAAATAAATATATTAAATAAGAATTACTTGCATAACATATTTTATTGTATGCCAACATATTAAGTTATTTTAATTTTTCTTAAAGTCTGAAAGAAAGATATCTTACCACAATATTTTTGTTATTGATACAACAAGTACTCCTGGTTAGAGTATAAATAAACTTTTTTAAATTTTAATGTGAATAAAACCAAACCAAACAGAACTAAACTAATCAGAACAGAACAATGAAAATGATACCTGACTTCAAAACAAAATAGGAACAATGGGTACCATAAAGTCTCTTGTTTTCTTCAAAATAGTTGCCAATACCATCAGACATAATAAAATCAAAACAAAACAGAACAAAACCACAAAAGAATGAAAGCATTACAGAACTTCAGAACTAGATAATATGAAATCAACAATGGCTACCACCTTCCCTTTTTAGATGTTTCCTCCCCTATCACTTTCATAGTATCTTTTGTACATTTTCATGTGGGTGAACATTGTGTCATCTCCTACCATAAAAAACGGAAGAAGTAAACAACTGAATCTTGTTAAGGAGTAATCCATATTAAACTCAATTCAATGTTTTTCATGTATTAGTAAATTTTGCTCCTAATAAATTGAAAACAAACCAATACATAGATGATGAAAAACTTGAATAGTAAACTCACAGCAGTAACTTGAACTGACAAAATCTGTAATTAAAATTTAAAAACATGACAGTATTTTTAATAGCAAATTCTTCAAAATTAACAAAATACCACTATTATGATTTATAAAAATATAAAACAAGAAAACAATTATACAATAGATAAGTGTGATAATTTTTTAAACATTTTGAAAAATATCTATTTATCACCTATTGAATTTTAAGTAAGTAGTTCTTATACAATAGCAATCCCACTTCTAAATATAAAATAGGCAATAATTTAAAAAATAGCTGTAATTGAAAATCATTTTCAGTCTATAATTTGCCAAAATCTTTATAAACTATAGTGAAAAACATTCATGAACCTGAAAATAAAAAGTATATCACTAGGTATTTATTTTTGTATGTGAAGCCATACAATTGCTTTATCATGTAACTGTAACAGGTTTCAGTGGTTTCTCTCAGCTTTCACACGTCAGCCCTTTGGACTGGGAGCAGCTGCAAGAAAACCATCTGCAGGCATGTTTCAGTGAGAACACATCTCTCTCACTTGTGCCAGCATCCTTAAAGAACACAGGAATGGACACACTCCTGAAATATCAAAATATAAAATATTTCATGTGTGGCCATGTATAAATAAGTGGACTTATAAATAGACATTAAATATACTGGTTTTAAAACTGAAAACTTTAAGTAACATATTTCAACCTGAGTATGGCTGAGTAAGAACAACATTCAATACAAAAGCAATAACAAAAAGTAAAACTAGAGGCAATGCCAAATGAAAATTCATGTGCATTATCAACACCTGACCAGTGAAATATAAGAAATACATTATATGTGAAGATACACATATATGCATGATCAAAACAATGTATATGGTATTGCAACATTTTCATAAATTTAAAAGGAAATATAATGTTAATATATTTCTAAATAATATCACCAGTAAACAGTATTACTATGTTGGCTCAGAGATTCCACTTACAGGAATATATGAATAGAAATATTACATTCAGGAGGTTGAGGCAGCAGAATTTCCACAAGCTTGTGGCCAAGCTGAGCTACATAGTGGATTCAAGTGCAACCTGAACTACATAATGAGACCTCACCTCAAAAAAAATTGAATAACTCTGCAAATATTTGCATGAAAAGTTTTCATTTTTATGTTGTCTGGAGAACACTCAGTAATGTAATCTTGCATGCTTAGCAATAGTGGTTTGCTTGAATTTGTGAAGCAATGATCACCAAGTGGAATATGTAGAAATTAGAATCCTATACACTCCACTTCTAATAACAATAAACAACTTTATTACATACTTGGAAATAACCTTGTAATACAATTTAAGTAAAATTTTTCAAGAATAAACTCTTTTGTTCAAACTACAGCAAGATCTTTTTAGGATCAAGATGCAATATGCATATGTATCAATTTCTCACAAAGAATGTATTTATAGTGTGTGGCAAACACTTGCTGAAAAAGGAAAAAGTGACCAATTTTAGTTACAAACCATAAAGGAAATAAAAGATATTCACCTGCCTATGGAGATAGAAAAACTAATGTGATAAAAGAAATACAATTGTGGTAACATTGATTGTGCACAGTGGCATCTGGAATTAAGCTGAATTTCTTTGCTTATGCCTTTTTATGGTTAATTTAAATACTAAACTATAATTTGCCATTGGAAATAATATTTCTGTGTGTCTCAGTATGTATTTAATTTTTGTTGTAAACATTTCCCCACTCCTATAAATCTGCTTGTATTAATGATTGAATTAACTGGATAATAATGTTATGAAAAGCATACGGTGTGATGAAAAGTTGTAGTTGAATGTGTTTTTCACCAATAATGCAGTTAGCTCAAAAACCCTCATTTTCCATCCTGGGCATCTTTGTTTAAATATTTCTGTAAGAATGATATCAAGCAGTTAAACTGTGTTCAAAGGATGTACTTTGAAGGGAAAGGTAACTGAATTTTGATTTAAGTGAGTGCTTATATAAAATTCCTGCACTGCATAAATGCTACAAAGCCCTTTCTGCTGCAGGTGTCTTCAGAGTGCTGTGGCCGGTTTTAAATGTGCCGCTGACATCATTTTTTGCTCTCACTACAAGGATATCAAAAATCACACTAATTTCCACTTTATATTTCCAACACCATAGCATGCATTGCAAATATACATAGTGAATACATAATAGCTTGCCCTGAGACTTGAATTTTTATTTTTAAAACAATTTTACTTGAAGGACCTCAAGGGTTGAAGCAAAGTACAGTTTGCATACAGAGCTGAACACCCTGCTCTACCCTGTGATACCCCTGGGTGGGTGGAGAACTTTATCATATGGTTGAACAGGGAAGATGTGTAAGATGCTGTCTGTCTGAGGACATAAGAATGCCACAATTAGATGCTTTGTGTTATCACTGTTTATTTACTGCTGGACAAGGTATTTTGTCTATTTTCCTTCTAGTTGTGATCCCGATTACTAACAATTTATGCTTTCAAACTCATGTATGATTTTTTTCTCTTTCAAATGCAAGACTATTGTGCCTTGTTCATGTCATTATATGAGGCAAAAATTTACCCAAGCACTCAAACGATTACATGACTCTAATTCCTTAGATTAGAAAGAGTAGAATCAATCACTACTACATTTAAGTTACCTTAAACGTGTGCCTTACAGTAATCTAATGTCTTTGATATAACACGTTCTTAACAGTCTGAGACCCCAGAATATATATTAATTTTAAATGCATATAAAAGTTGCACATGAAACTAAATTTCAGACTTTAGAAGAGTTACTTGACAGAATCCTGACTTAAATGAGTGTCTACAGTCAAAGTTACTTGGAATGAATTTAGCAGAAATTCATGAGGGTGAAAAAAGTGGCTATGGAATTATTTTTGAAATGTATCCACTCTGACATTTACAATAGTTCCACATTTATAGCTAAAGCCCATTGTGGCTGTTCTTAGAATTTAGATAAAGCATGTTTTAGAAAGTTTGAAGAGATGCATTTCAGCCAATTTTAAGTTGCTCGAGCATGAAGAAATGGCATTTCATTGACATTTAAAAACTATTCAGATTCCCTCTATGAATTGAAGTATTGCAAAAATATCTTATTCTAAAAGACTGAAATAGGAATTAGATGGGAAGGGCTGGCTATGAGTAATGTGATATGCTTTTAAGAGAGCATCAACTTATAAAAATACCTGGTTTCGTGAGTAGTCAAAAAAATTCTACTGAATTGGAGGCCCTTGATTTTATAAGATGGTCATGTGGAGTGAAATCTGAGGTGTTTCTAGACACAAGGAATTCACTGAGGAAATATTCAATAAGTTTTCAAGTATTTAGAATGTATTATAATAAGAATGATTCTGATTGCACATGTAAGCTAATTTATATTAAAAATGGAAGATTTTTTTTAGTGCACTAGTTAGGATATTCATTCATCATCAGGATTTGTAAACTAATTCAAAATATTTTAAGAGGAAGTTATTTGCTGTATTGGTTTTTAGTAGTGAGAACTGATAATTGCTTATATGAAACAAAAGAAATTATAGTGACTCTTATGGTTTGTGTTTGGATGGCCCCCTCAAGCCTCATGTCATCATGGCATGGACACAGCTGAGTCTAGCATTTGTGATTGGTTTGCTGTCTGGTGCTGGGATTGGTGGTGTGAGTGCTGCACCTGCCCAGGGTTGGAGCCAATATATAGTGTAAGGGCAGGAAGAAGGTGTGTCTTCCCTCTCTCTTGCCCAGTTCCTGCTTTGCTGTTTGCTGCTGCCATAAAAGGCTGCCCCCATCCATGCCATCCTGCCTTGAAGCCAACTGAATATGAATTGAAACCCCCAAGAACTGTAAGAAATAAACCTTCCCTTCCCTAATTTTGGGTGTCAGGTGTTCTGTGTCAACAACCAGAGAAAAGTAACTAAGACAGCAACATTATGTTATTTATTTCATTCAGAAAACAATACCATTCACTTTCAAGTCAAATTGATATGATTTCAAATTCTGATCTTCATTTTCTACGTGAGTTATTACATTTTTTATGCTGTCAAATCACAAAAGGTAAATTATTTCTTATGGTCATTGTAAGAGCTGGAGACAAGAAAATAATTCTTATAAAGACTAAATACTGACATTGCTTTCAATTGTTTCAGCAAAATAACTATATTAATATTTCTCCACCTTCTCTTAACTGCCTGTATATGGTGTAAAACTTTGTTTTTAGCCCAAGTTTTAGATCAGATATACCAGTGATGAAAATATGTGTAAAAATACAGTACTAGACCCTTTAAGTCGGAGTTTAAAATGCTTTTTTTCTTTTGTTTGTAGTGGAGTAATAGTTATAATAATTAAAACAAATCCATAATATATGATGGTTAGAAGGTAGAATCTACTTTCAAATTTTATTTTTATTTAAACAGTTGCATTTAAGAAATGTAACTATAGCTGGGCACGGTGATGCATGCCTATAATCCTAGCACTAGAGAGACTGAGACAGGTGGATCACTGTGAGTTCCAGGCCAGCCTAGGCTACATAGTAAGTTCAAGGATAGCAAGAACTACATCACAGACTTTGGCTCAAAAACAAAGCAAAAAACCAAAACAACAACAACAAAAAAAAAAAAAAAAAAAAAAAAAAAAAAAAAAAAAAAAAAAAAAAAAAAAAAAAAAAAAAAAAAAAAAGGAAGAAGAAAAGGGAAAAAATAATCAACCATATATGAGATGGGAACACATGATAGAAAAGAGAAGCAACAGAGTCCCAGTGATAAAAATGTGATAAAGTAGTTCTTAGAAGGGGAGAGCACCTCTTCAGAGAGAACGTATTAAGAAAATCATGGTAGCTGCTCCATGAGGTTAACTGCCCCTGGAGAATCAAAGTGAACATGGGTCCACTTCCAATCCCAGTCGCACCCATGGGGTATGCTCAGTGCCTCATCAGTACCAACCAAACTTTGTGAAAATATGTAGCACTGGCTTTCAGGTGTGGAACAGCAAATGGCAAAGTTCTGATACAGAGCGTTCAGGATGGCCTACCCATTCCCCCCAGCCTCAGCTGGAGAGAATTTCACAACATGTGAAATCCAAAGAATACTAGAATCTAAAGACAGACCCAGTGGCTAAGAGAAATTTAAATTTAAATTGCACTGGTCTTGCTTAGGCTGCCAGACTCAGTGAGGGTGGGTATGAGAAAAGAAAAAGAGATGCAAAGAAAACACTGCACCCAGTCCCCGTGAGATGCTGGCTGTTCACGAGGGGCACATTCAGAAGCCAACGACCTGCTGTGCAGCAGAGAACAGGGGCAGCACTTTCAGGGTGGCTGAGAATTGAACACACCAGTGAAATGCATGGTTTATCAATCAATGAGAAAATAATACCTGAGTACCAGAGCCATTCAACTGAGAATGCAGAAAAAGGAAAATTCAGGAGTTTGACTGTTCTACCCACATGACAATGGCTTCACACACCATGTTGACAAAGACTAGAGAATGTGAAGTTGACAGGTTAGTAACATTTCTGTCCATTGTAGTATAACATCATCTAATCACTGAAAGAAAAGAAATGGCATTCTCATTCTGTATCCAATAAATTAAAATACACACAAGAAATATGGATTGTTTAGATGAAAAAATATGCACACTGAAAAATGAAAGAATATTAGGTTGAAAGAAAACACCAAATGAAAAAGTAGTCTACACAGAGAAATAATGGAAACTATATAAATATTAAATGTTTTGGTAAACATAAAAATAATAGCTACATGTACTTTCTCTAAAATATGATCATTTGAATAATAAAGCTTTTCCATATTTATAACTTATATGCATCAGAATGTATGAAAACAATACTATGAAATATGTTGTAAGGGTTAAGGAAAACATATGCCTATGGAATGACATCACAGATGCAGGAAAATATTAGTATAAAACATTTTAAACTCCAAAATATAAGCAAAGATAACAATCATTAAACATGAGGAAATTCATGAAAGTAAAAGGATTCTGATTAAAGAATATAATCCATTTTAAATGTGTATGTAACTTATAATGGATTTCCTACTTAAAATGGGAGAAATGAAAAAAAGGAGAAAAGATAAATTTCAATTACAAATAGATAAATAAACATTGTGTTGTAAACTGGGCATGGTGGTGCACGCCTTTAATCCCAGCACTCAGGAGCCTGAGGCAGGGGGATCGTTGTGAGTTTGAGGCTAGCCTCAACTACAAAGTGAGTTCAAGACCAGCATGAACTGCATAGTGAGACCCTGTCTCAAAAAATAGGGCCAGGGATTTAGCTCAGTGACATAAGCGCCTGCCTGCCAGATGCAATAAATAAATAAATAAATAAAAATAAACATTGTGCTATAGATTAAAAACATTTAAGTAGCTTTACAGAAAATTCAGACATTATAATCAACTAATTTATCTAGGTATAGAGAATGTATAGAATGCTTTATCAGTCACCATAGAGCAAATATATTCTAAAGTGCATAGAAATTATCCACCAATGCGTACATTAGTCTGAGCTCCAAAACAAATCCCAATAAATTTAAATGGTCAATTTGTTTGAAGAGAATGTTAGCAACATTCCAAAATACTGAAGAATTAGTCAGCATTTTATAAATAATCACCAGAAGAAAAACGGACATAGTAAAATATTTGGGAGTGAATGGTAATGGAAACATACTATCTCAACTTTTTCCTTGTGATATTAAAATAGGATTTGTGGGAACATTTAGAGCATATACTCTTTTATTATAAAAAGATAAAATTATATGTGCTGCTGAAGTGAGCACTATAAAAGGATAAAAGTATAAATTTATCTTCAAATCTTAGACTTTCAAGAAACTGGAAAATGAAGGGAACAAAGACAAAGCAAAAAGAAGAAGAAAGCCGAAGTAAAACAACGGGCTAAAAACTGCACCATCATGAAAATCGACACAAGAGAAGTTGGTTCTTTAAAGATGAATACCTTCAAGGAACAGCTAGGGTGGTCAGAAAAAAAAAAAAAAAAAGGAATGAGAAACGTGTTACACAGAAAATAAGAAACAATTTTAAAATGGGTGCAAATGAATTCATTCAAATTCTTATCACATATGTTATCTGATAAATGGAAGAGCGCTTGACATTTCTCCGTAAGTAGAAAATAACTATATATGCATGTTTACACCCAAGAAAGACGACTTTAAGATCCTGGGCCCAACACAGTGCAAGAGAAGGGCGGTAAATGACATCAGCACAACCTGCTTCCCGATGCACAGTTCAGGTTCCAAACAGCGCAGGGAAGGGTATTCCCAGCAGACAGTAACCATAACAAAATTCATTTGGCTATTCAAAAGCCTAACACAGTCAAAATAGTTTTCACGCTAAAAAAACAGGAAGACACACTACTGAATTTAAGACTTACTACAAATTTTTATTAATATTAATGTCAGTTTCAAATTAGTCTATGTTTGGATGAATACTGTAAAGGAATTAAACATGTCAGTGTCAGCAAGCGCTCCCTAAGTTCCCGGGGCGAAGAATGATGAGAGGATGAAGAAAATTAAGATAGAGACAGAAAGCTGGGGTCAGGTGGAGCCCCTCTCCAGGTGGGAGGAAGAGCCTGCTCAACCACTGCAATGCGTTTATCTGCACACTTGTCATACTACGCCCCTTTGCTTACCCAGCTCGCCTCTTATACCCCGTGTTCTCCGGCTGGAGCACCTGCTCCCCTTTAGCACCCCATGCCCTCGGGGTGTTGCTCAGGCACTCCGTGCCCTTGGGGCACTCCTATTCAAGGGCTTGTGCTTTCCATTCTGCACATGTGAACAATCACAAACTCAGGGCTCGCAACATCTTCCCTTCTCTGTTTTGGTAGTTGATGCAGTTGAATTTGGAGGAGCTGTGTTTGAAGGACGCTGCAGACAACTTTCTTTCCCAGGTTATACTTTTCTGCTGGATGCTTAAGACTAGGTTAAAGTGAGACCTGTACCACTCAAAATCAATTTGTTGCTATCTCTCAAGGTCAGTTAAGTCTCCCCAGGAATTATCTGGAACCACGAACAGCACCGCTCAGTGTTTCTGTCAGTGTCAGCCATCTGGACAAGTCACAGCGTTGTTTGACCAAGTGGCTTCTTGTGAAAGCTTGGGAGATTTTTCTCTCCTAGTGACTCTCCTTAGGCACATGACACATCATAGATCACCTTCCTCTGTGGTCCCACAATCTCCTTGATCAGGAGACTGGGGACTCACCGAGTTACACGATATCCTGGCAAACATTCTCTCATGTCATGAGTCCTTGGTGAACTTGGAGGGCTGTAGCCAAAATATTGTCTGTCCTCTTAGCCCCTCTATATTTCTGATCTTTTACTCTCTAAACCTTAATTGTTGAACATTCAGAGAAGAAGATTAATGACATTATACTGTAGTGGAGGCAATAAATTTAATACTACTATCTTATATGAGTATCAAGCACTTAGAACATAACATGAAACAATTATTCTATAACAATGATGGTTATTCTAATATTTGAATCCTTAAAAGATATTAACAGATACCCCTTACATATTTTACACAGAAAATTAGAAATCAAAAAACCATACATAAAATTACAGCATGACAATCATGCTGGCATTTCGTAATGTACTTAAAATTTCACTTTGACATAGTATTACCCACCCTTTTTCAAAATAAGTATCCTTATTTAATACATAAGAAACTTTTACTTAGTTGATTGACTTTTAAGGGCATGTGTATCACATAAGTTCTTTGTTAAAGCCAAATGTCTGAATTTGGAACAAAAGTCTATCACTACAAAAAGTCCTTATTCCACACTTCAGAGGACCTGCAGACCTGCAGGCATGAGTGCATTCAATATACTACAAAACAGTATCAATTATTATAGCTATACAAAAACCTTTGTACAAGAACATCCTTAAATCAAGAAATCATATTGTCTGGGACAATTTAATCCTCTTGACGACCGACATAGACATATCACAATATTTTTAATAGCATTGATCAGGGTGTCTCCCATTAGGCAATGGAGCCCACTGGCAGCTCCTATTAATGAACAAAGCCTGAGATTTTTCCCAGGAAGCTTCTCCTTTACTTACCAAAGAGAACCTTAACCAATAATTATCCAAGTCAAAAAGGTCGCCTTAGTTACCTTAGCAAGTTTCTGATGCCTCCTGAGAAACCTCATTTTGATATCATTTTGACCAGCTAGTAGCACATATTTTTAAATCTGCAACCCAGATTAAATTATGAACAGACATTCCAAAAATGTAAAAGAAAAAAAGAAAACATTGTTGAGCTCAAATAAACAACTGTTTACAGATATGATAAACAGACAAGCAAACTCACAACTTACATATTGAAAGTCAGACAGATACACAAGCAGACTGACAGTCAAAAAATCTTACAAAATCAGAGTTCTCTCAAATATATTTTTAATCAAATAAACTTATATCGTTTTTACAATTTTAGGAATTTATAACTATGAATAGAGTATTCAAATTTGTTGTAAGTCAATTAACAGAGATCTTTTAAACTTTCATCTACAGTTAATATGTATTTTTGTATTTTATTTTATCTCAAGAATATTTTGTATTTTATTTTTTCCCTTTCTTTCATGTTGCTCTCAGTTTAGTTCTCTCTATATGCTTTATCCCCTTACTCAGACCATGGTTCCTATTTTTTGTCACCATCTCCTGGGTAACCTGGGTCAATTCCTTTAATCAGCCCCAGTTCAGGCCCAGTCCCATCCTTGTCTATCAGTTGTGGCATGGTCTCTGAGGCATCACCGCTGTCACCTTTTTGAACAGTGGAATCAGTTTCTTCTCCAGATCTGGGGTCACAATACAACCGGACAGCATGCTCTGGCACCCAGATAGGTCATTCAGCATTTTCTGGAAAAACACAAGCATCCCCTCTTCCCCAAGTGAGCAGCATAGTACGTTCCTTCCATTGTCCAGGATAAAGACTTTTCTTTTAGAAGGAAAAGCGAAAGATGTGAGGGAAGCCAAGGGAATTAATTTGTCTCACAGATAATGACAGACAATAACACCAGGGAAGTTTGCTAATGCAGCCTGTCCAGAGGATGAGAATTGCCATAACCACAGTTGCTGGACTGAGGAAAAGGAACAGTAATATTTTCACTTTGAACCATGACCCCATAGAGCCACGGGCACACAGGGGAAGACATAAGAAATATCCAGAATGGCTTTCCACACCCCTCCAAGTCAGTAATTTAGCACTTTCACTAGGGTGAGAAACACTGCCGACCCCCCATAGATCCATAATTGCCACATCCAGAGGCTGTGCCAGCCATGGTGTTGGGCAATAATTTAAACATCTGCACCTGTGTCTAAAAGACCTTTAAATGTTTTTCCTTCAATAATCAATTTCATCTCGGGACAATCTTGTTTAATCTATTGAACCCAATATACATCAGAGGACTCGAAACCCTTGGATCTCCTTTCCTTATTTGTAAATCGTCCAATTTTTATCAGAGAAGGAATGACTAATTGAGCAACACTAGAGTTTGACGTGGCCTGAACAGTGTTTTGAATAGATTGAATCATAGCATTGATTTCCATTATATAGTCAATGTGGATGACACCAGGTCACACCTGGAGGCCTTTTATAGCGACACTGCCTCTGCCTAGCAGGAGACCCACTGTTCTGGGAGGCAGAGGTCCACCTACTCCCATAGGAGTAACTTGGAGACCTACTTCAGGAGTTAGGATCAATCTGGAGGAGGTTCCAGCCTCCACTATCATTTGTTGCTCCCCAAAGGTCAGAGACACACTTGGTGTTGGAGGGTAAGTTTGGGGAAGAATTAGGGAAAGTGCTCCTATTGTTTGGTGGGGCCAGAGTGAACCCTGATGGGAGGACTGTCCACATTAGTTTTAGATCTGCACTCAGTAACCCAGTGATACCTGGTCTACACCTTGTACAAATGCCAGGTTTTATTAGAGGAACCAGTGACAGCTGTGCTGCCCCTACAAATGCAGTAGAGCGATTTCAAGCAAAATGCCCTCTGCCTCCATGTCTGAAACCAGTCACCTTGTTTCTAGGCTGTGGCTGAGTAATCTGAGTGCTAGCTTCTGCAAAGGCAGCCCCCACCCACATGAGGGGCCAATGTCAGCACACATTCGAATCATCTCAGCCAGTGTGATCCATTTCTTATGGGCCGTTAAAACCTCTTGACACCATTTATTTGCATCCTCAAATTCTAACTGCCTAACCATCAGCTTATTAGCCTCTGTATCATTTTTAATTTTCCCACTAGCTTGCAACAAGCATGTCACAAAATCCTGGAAAGGTTTATCAGGACCCTGACGAATGGAGGTCAGATGAAGGGATATCTCACCCTTTGAGGGAAGTTCTCTCCAAGCCCTTGTGGCAGCTAGTTTATCCTGCTTATAGACTTGCAATTCAAAAATAAGCTGATGATTTGTGTCAGCAAGGCACTCGCTCCAATCAATATATCCTTTGCAATGACTTCCTTTAATGTTAATTGTAAGGGAGAGAGAGAAAGCAGCTCTACTCCCTGGGAAAAGAAATTTTCACCCTGAAGTGCAACAAAACTTCTCCAAGCCAAAAAGACAAAAATATCTGCTTGTGGCTCAACTAAATTTATTGAGCACAGTAAAGTAGAATTCACTGTAAAACATTTCTCTGGTGTGGAAGGCTCTTTCCTGGCCTCCACCTCTCCTTCTCTGGCTAACTGAATGAAATCAGAGACTGTGCTCTACTAGGAGGGCGACTGCTCTACTCTCTCCCTTCCATTTAGGACCTGGCTTTAAAGCAATGCTCTAGACCAATTCCTTTGTGGTCATCTGGCCAGAAAATCACTTTCTAAAACAAATGCACAAAAATAAAATAAATACAGAAATAAAAAATACAACAATCATATCTATAAGCATCTATATACATCATTTTTACATACGTGGTCTTTGAGAACTGTTTGCCCCATGTTTAAAACTTGCTAAACTCAATGTACCTTCTTCCCTTCTAGCCCTAGTGAGTCCACTTTTTTCTGTCTTGCCCTATTGGACCTGTTTCTTTCTCTGGCAGATCCCTCCCTCTCTCTCTTGCTCCAAGTTTAACACCTGATTAATTCACTACCAGTGCACTTCTCTCCTTTGTGCATGCTCATTGAGAAGTGTCCTCTCACCTGCTACTTCTTTTTACCCAGGTTCCTGTTTGGGCACCATATATCAGTGTCTGCAAGAGCTCTCTCAGTTCCCAGGGGGAAGAATGATGAGAAGATGAAGAAAATAAAGATAGAGACAGAAAGCTGGGATCAGGTGGAGCCCTTCTCCAGTTGGCAGAAAGAGCCTGCTCAACCATCGCAATGCGTTTATTTATACACTTGTCACACCACGCCCCATTGCATAACTGGCTCCCTTCTTTAAAAAGTCCCATGTTCCCGGGCTGGAGCATCTGCTCCCTTCCAGCACTGCATGCCCTCAGAGCATTCTTCAGGTGCTCTGTGCCCTTGGGGGCTCCTATTTGGCTCTGTGTGAAAGACCACTAGCTTAATCTTTATGTGAACTCCATTCTGTTGGGAGCCAACAGAATGGAGTTCACATAAAGATTAAGCTATGCCCATATGATTAACTGCTGAAGAATATAGTTACAAAAGACTTCAAAAAACAGAGAAAATCATCTTCTTTCTTAGTGCACATGAGCAGATGTAAACTGATGAAAGAATATTTACCCGAATATGAATTGCAAAGTGATAAAACTTAGAGACCAAAACGTGGTAACTTAAGTATATGCAAAAAGATATAAAGTAGACCCCAGAAGAAATAAAAAAAAACATTATAAGTTTATTAATCCAAGTCAAACTTTTCATCTTCAAATGACATCACAAGAAAAATGAGAAAGACAGAGTCAAAGAAATTATGGCAAAATATACATCCCATAAATCTCATTTTCAGAATACATTGGGGAGACTCTGCCTTTCTTTTTTCTTTTGGTAGTGGGGATTAAACTCATGGCCTCATGCTTGCCTGGCAGGCACTGTGAGGCTGAGCCACATCTCCAGCCCAATGGAGACTTTCAACTTGAAACATTAATTACAAGAATCATACAAAAGAAATAAAAAATAATGAATTCTCTGTCCTCAAAGTGGTTTTCCTAATGTTCAATATTTTCAAGAAAAATTCTCAACATTATTGATTACCATGGACATGCAAATTAAAACACAACTAAACATTACTACCATAGAATGATTAAAATTAAAACACTAACAATGTCACAGGTTGCTGAGATACAAAATAAATGATGTGGGAACATTTTAAGTTGTGCAAGGGTGGAAAGCATCAATAAGGACTGCACAGTCACCCAATGTAGATGCTGATTTTTAAGGGAATACTTTCTGAACATATGAAGAATGTCGCCTGGAAAGGTGAATGCATTTTTGTGTCACTTTTAGCTGTTGAGGGGAGGTATCTTGCTGATTCCTGACTTGCCTTCGAAGCATTGTTCCTATTTTCCTGTGTAAAGTACTTGGCTGTTTTTCAGTATTAGTCAAGTAACCAAGCTTTCTTTTGCTACAGCTTTGCCATGTCTCCTTTCTGGCAAATCTCAGTACTTTTAAAATACTCTTTTCACCTCGGATTATCACTATACACTGGGCTAAAAGCCTCAAACAGTACATGTGACACAGCCTTGATATGGAGCTTCCTTGAGATTTTCTGCATCAGATGAATTAGTGCTAACCTCAGTCTGAGCATCCTGCAAAGTGTCAGGACATAAACACAATGCAGACAATGTTTCTACCCGAACATAATGTACAACCTCGAACCCAAATGCAAATGGAAGATTCCCAAGCCTGGATTTTACTTTCTGCATTTTTATCATCATTCTGGTCTTCTGAGCTCAGATCAGAATCTACCATCAATCTTGGCTTACAAAGTTTCAAGCCATCTCTAGTTGCTATGTCCAAACCTTTCCAAACTTCTCCCACAAACCACTTAAAAAGGCTTCTGAGCCACGTGGTCAGATATTGTCCCAGGAAGTCTGTATTAAATAATGAACACTTACTGTCTACTTATGCTTAAAGTCATCTTTATTAGTGCATATTTAAACTTAATTTGTGTTGCATATACGTCTCATCTTGTATTTTATATTTATCATTTTCCCTCTTCTTGTTTTTGATTTACTATTTGATTTCTCATAGTTCTTGTTATAACTGAGAAGTAATGATGGCTTGAAATAATAACAGATACTGTCTAATTTATCTGAATTCCAAATTTTGCTATCTTGTTAGAAAACATAAAGATTCATGAACTCTTCAGCCATAGTATTTTCTCAATTTACATATTTTGGTGTTTATCTATTTTTAAAAATTCTAGTCTTAACATGTGAACAGTGTTTTATTTAGAACTACCAAAGTATTTCAAAACAGTTTGCTCTTTAACCATTCTTCCATTTCAGAACTACCTCCTCTCCAAAGAGCAGCCCCTCCACGCCACCTTGCTTCCCAGGGATTCTGCTGACGGCATTTTCTTGCTCTAATGAATACTTATATTTGCCTGTGGGTTGATGGATGACTTTCTTGCTGGAGAATTCTATAATGACATTTAGTTTTCTTTACAAATAATATTGTGGGTTTTGCTTTCCTTGTATTCAGAATTCAATATAATTGAAGATAATTTGCTTTTTCTAACCCCATTTGGAGTATCTTCTCACTTTCAGATTGTTTGCAGCTTCAATAAAGTATTTTTAGGTGGAAATCTATCTTTATGTTTATTGTTATGGTTCACTGAATTTTTACTATGTGAAGTAGTTTTTCAATTGACTAAGAACTTTCAGCTAAAATATTTTCAAATATTGTTGCTCCTATTTTTCCTTCTCTTCCATTAGAATATGTTATATGATGTGTAGTAAAACAATAAATACTGTTGTATATACTTTGTCAATGTATCTTGCCTATTTCTTGTAATTATAGCCTATATTTTGCAATTTTTTTCAAAATTTCTCATGAATTATCAAATATTCTACTTTACGTTGCAATATTATAGTTTACTAATTATCACCTAGGCAATGTTATTTCATTATGGACTGTATATTTTTTAAAAAATTTGTTTTTACACAAACTACTTTTTAAACATGTAAGGTCATTTTTTAGTGTCCTAAAGATATGTTCACATTCCTGCTTTTAAAATAGATACGTTTTATTATCTAACCCTGAAATTTTCAGTAACAGATGTCGTTGTGGATCTAACCATGTTTTTTCTTGTATTTCTTTTAAAAGATGAAGTGCTGTATCTCTGTGTATTTGGACATTCATGTAAAAAGAAGTGTTTATTTTCTTTAAAAAATTATTGGAGTTCATATTTGAAGATGACTGAAGAGAATTGATCTAACAGGATTTAACTTACTTCTCAGAATTTCCTAAAGACACCACCTGTGAGGACCATTTGATACTAAATCTTGAACTTCATGGATTTGCATTTCTCATTTGGGTTGTACATTTAAATGATGTCTAAATTATTGTCATTAACTCTTTTTTATTTTTAATTATTATAACTTTTGTTATTTAAGAGAAAAAATGATACAGAACAGAAATGCAAAAAGCAAAAGAGACAAATAACAACAACAAACCCCAAACAGTAACAATATAGGTTTTCAAAAGTATTGTAATTTTCAGTGTATAAATCTTTTGCTTCCTTTGTTAGACTGATTCCTAAGTGTTACATTATTTGGATGCTATAGTGAAGGGTGTGGTTTCCCTTATTTTTCTCTCAGTGAATTTGTTGTTTGTGTACAGGAATGCTAGTGACTTTCGAGTGTTGACTTTTTATCCAGCTACATTACTGAATTTGGTTATTATATCTAGAAATCTTTCAATGGAGTATAGGGGCCTTCTATGTAGAGTATCATGTCATCTACAAATAATGATAATTTAATTTCTTCCTTTCCTATCCTTATTCCTTTTATTTCTCTCTCTTGTCTAATTGCTCTGGCTAACATTTCCAGAACTATATTGAATAGGAGTGGTGATAGTGAACATCCTTATCTTTTTTTAACTCTTAATCATTTGCTTATCTCTTAATGTGATCAATCTCTAGTCAACTTTACTTGCAATTTCCTAGGATCCAGCAGTACAGCTTGCTTCACTTCAGTTCACCATTACATTAAGGATGTAAACTTTTTGTCCTAGTTTCATGGGGAAAATCTCCTATGAGACTATGTCTTAGTAAAGGCAAAGCCTTTTTTCTCTACCCTATGGGTTGCAGGACACCAAGCAAACCCAAATCCATTAATTTCAGTTCATTATATGTTCTTAGGGCAAAAATTACTTCTAATCATTGGTGTATTTTGTACAGTCCTTGAATTCACAGATGTTCACCTTTCATTTTCGTAACTATTTTTTTTTCTAGGCATAAGATCAGCTATGTTCTAAGACATGAGACAGCTCCCAAAAATAAGAATCCCAAATCTTTCTAATCATCTTTCACAAACAAAGAAATTGTCAGACTGCCTCTGCTCTTCCCATCTCTTCTGGTTTCTTTCTGCGCATAGACATAGCTCTAGATTATGTTAGCTTTCCATCACTTTGACAAAGTACCTACAATCATAATTTAAAGGAGAAAAGGCTATTTTGGCTCCAGGTCTCAGTGGTTTCAAATCATGATCATTGGGTTCCATTACTTCTAGGCCTTTGGTCAGGCAGAAGCAACGTCACACAAAGCAGAGGCAGAGGAAGGGGGCTCACCTAGGGGACCCCAGGCAGGGGATGCGATGCCCCTCCGAGCTACAACCCGCAATCCACATGGTCCCATCAGGCCCTCGGCCTACCAGACCCACTGAGCTCTGATCTTTCCAGAGCTCACCAGTTACAGCCCTCCTGATCTGTTCTCTTCCCAGAGACCCTGTATCTGAGCACGTGAACTTTTGGGGGACACTAGATCCAATTTGTAATGGGACTTTGGGGCAACTTTTGTGTATTTCTTAAACCAACTGTCACAGATCTCAGGTACCATAGGCATGAGTTTCACTGGTTCTGTACTATTAAAGAATGGCAAAAGTTTTCCTACTGGTAATTTTCACCCAGTCTCTTTCCTACCTTCTGAAGCATAAGTATTAGTAAATTTGTGCAAATAAGACAAAGTTCATATATTCTTGGTTCAAGCGGACTAGCTAATTCTACACTTCTTCAGTTTTTGTTCAAATGTTTCTTTATTTGGTTTTTCTTATTCAATAATTTCTTTCTGCATTTCTTTTCTTGATTTGATTTTATTTTTTAATTAAATTTCTTTAATTACATCTATCAAAAAAGCCAGTGTTATGAACTAAACAAAAAATCCTGTAGGAATAGAATGCACACATAAAATATACAAGTACACAATTACATGGACAACATGCTCATCTTGTTTATTTGTAGATCTACTTTTGGTAAATTTTTATTTAAAATCTATGTATTACTTATCTTATCTTCTTGATACTCTTGTGCATTATACACTTTAAAGTTAGAAAATCTCCATGGCATTAGAAACTGTCTCAGCAGAAGTTGGTCTCTGAGAAATCGCTTCATTTCTGGCTCTGCTGATCAGAATATTTCTCCATAGCATAATCCTTTCAATGGGTCTCAGAGAAATAATACATCTCAACACTGTGTAAGGTATTCCTTTTTAGTTCAAGTGCATTTTGGCGGATGTAAAACTGTAAGGAGACTAAAAAGGCCTATTTTAATTGGCTCAAAAATATATGGATTTTGACAAAAATCTCTATATATCTTGTCAAATATACATATGTTCTTTGCTAAATAATTGTTTTTTATCCTCTGAATAGAACAAATTATTCTTTAAGCTTTCAATCTTTTCATAAATAAAATGGTGCTACAGAAGGAGTGCTTATAGTGAGAATCCAGAAGCCGTTTTGCAATTCAAGGACATATATGGAAAAGTCTTTATATATTCAGTGGGTTCCAAGGATAAGTGGGTGAATAAATTATCCTGTTTGTCACAATTTCATCCTGGAGAGGAGGCCTCCTTAAAATGACGTTAGGCATTTGAGAACTCCCATCGACTCAAAAGAATGTTATGCCTGGTTTGGGGTAGAAAATCTTCAGATTTGTCCATCTCGTTCTCTCTTTTTTGGTAACTGATTTGCCATCGTGAGTTCACTAACCGTCATTACGATGATTGTGATGGAAGACTATGGCTCAAAGACCCACACCTATTCTGGGAGCTCAAGACAGAGATGAAGTTTAAATGGGTGGAGGAGAGAGAGACAAGAAATAGAGAAAAACAAGGGGAAGGCAGGAAAGCGCCCCTCAGGTGGCGATGAGGCGCGCTCTGCTGAGGGCCCCGGGTCGGTCCAATGGGCCCGGCACGAAGCAGTACCGCTCTGTGGGCCCCATCTGCTCTCCGGGCTCTGGGCCACCAGGCCCGTGCTCCCTGCCCACTCTCCAGATGCAGCCCCTGCTTTGGGGGCGGGCGCCCAGTATGCCACCAAGCAAACAGCACCTTTTGCTTTATTTACATTCATTTTGTCATTTTCCGGGCAATGCCTTCGGGAAGTTGCAAGCAGAGAAAGGGACGAAGATGTGCACTAAATGTCCCCGAAGGGCCAGGTGCGGTGGGTGGCAAAGACCTGAAAGGCCAGCACATTCCTTCAGAGGCTTAGGCGGGAGAGTAGCAAGGTAGAAATCTGCCCGCGCATCGTGGTAAGGCCTGCACTGAAAATAAATGCGCAAAGGCAGAGCGCGTAGCTCAGTGCTCAGGCCGCGAGCTGGGACCCCAGGACTGAGCATGGGCAGTCCCCAGGGTCCGCTGAACGCTTGCCCCCGGCCAGGGCGGTGTGGCTCCCTGGGGGAAGACACACGCCCTGTGGCAGCAACGGTGCCCATTGATCAGCTTTGAGCTGGAGCCTCTGACACCCAGGCCAAAGGAAACCGCTCTCCTTTGGAGCCGAGCCTCCCACCGGCTACCGCTCTGTCACATTAGCTGCAAGGGCGTGACATGGCTAGGGCAGGACCGGGACCAGGATCCCTGCCGCAGGACAGGAAAGGCCCGGCTCCCTGGGTGAGGCACCGAGGCGCACAAGCGTCACCCCCGTGGAAAAGTCCAGGAACCAGGTGTCTGCAGGGAGGCGGTGTGACCTCTGCAACTCTTCGGTGGCAGGGTCCTTACTGATCAAGTCCTCTTCCGGCAGCTGGGTGTCGGGAAGTAACCAACTCTAACAGAGTTTTGCATTTGGTATGCAGCCTGAGTGGTTGAAATGGATTAAAGTGACAGCTTGGGTCTGCCCCATGTATTACCGGCATTGTTATCTCGCTTGGCCTAACGGCGAAACTCCAGAATCACGGTGGCAGTGAAAGTTGAATCAGGTTCCATTTTTTTAAACTAAAACAACGGAAAGGCATGCACTCGTTTAAAAGGAGGGTAGGAATTCAGTCGAGCTGTGACCAGAGCACACTTTACAAGTTAACACACATGATTCCAGTCCAAAAGCAATTCAACAGGTAAATTCGTTTGAAGCTGTAGAACGGAGAGACCTGAAAGGTCACCTGCATTGACAATTATGTAGTCGGCTATAAATTGCATAGTATTATAAATATTTTAGGGTATTTACAATGCTTTACTACCTGTTGTTTTTTGGTCATAAGAAGTTGAAATATTCAATGTGAAAACTTACTAATTAATTTCATTGTGAGTATGGTTTTGAATATTTCATGTACTAAGTTTGCATGGCGTGGATCCTGGTTCAATAGCACATTGCACATCAGTGAGTATTTAGTGACAGCACCTGCCTGCACAGCTTTCATAAGCTTTGCACAGCCTTCCACATCGATATGCATGCTGACAAGACAATGCTTAAAATCATACGCCTTAACTCGGAAACGAAGGGTGAATAAATTTAATGTTTTACCTACAGCACGCATTCACAGTGGCACATACAGGATGCTATTGTGAACATAGACATATTCCCTTTCATAGGTAATCCCAAGTAATGAATGAATAAACAGCCCTAAACCTGTGACAGTAAAGCATAGATTTCCTAATGTCTGTTGGTCATGTGTTAATTAAGGAGCATATTCACTTTCATTTGGATGAGCTTAAATGAATTAGTAGCTATTCAGTAGCAGCACAAGAAAACATATATACAATTTTTATGAATATTTTGATTTTAATATTTTAAACTTGTAGATGACCTGCCTTTTAAAAACAACGTATGAATCTTAATCCAATTGACATGCTTCTATTGCAGGAAGTTTGACATCACTTCCTGTGTCTCACACTGGGGCTTTGAGCAGGGCGCTGTCTCAAGGTTTGATCCTCACTGTCTGAGCGGGGCTGCAGGGTCCCAGGAAGACCATACTCTGTCCTGTCCCCCTGCATCTGCATCCTCATGGGCTCGCTTCGGTTTCTCATTGCCTGTTGCCCGGCACAGCCCACTCTGGAAGATTCAGAGCACACATCATGAAAAATATGTCTGAGAAGCCACAGTAATCTTGATCTTTCTCCCACCAAGAAATGTCCTTTCAGTGATTAAAGCGTAAATGTTCATAAGAGTTTGATTAAATGAGAACTCAAACTTCTTGTGATTTATAATGTATGTGGTATTTAATTTCTTTAAAATCAATAATTGTTGGATGACATTAATAAATGCCAATATTTCAGAAGTGGTTCTACTCTGCAAAATGCTTACAACATATAAAAATTTCAGAACTCTGAAGGGAAACATATTCTGAATTGATTAAGGAGTTGTGACTAAGAATAATGAGTTTTTTCATTTAGAAGATTATTTTTGTAGATGAACATCAATGCAGATTTTGCAAGAAATGTCTAAATCTAAAGAAGGCAAAACTGTCCAGAATGTTTAATAGCCTCATTATATTTACCATTATTAAAATTTTAATAAATAAATTTTCTATATGCTCATCAATTACTATTAAATGAAATCTTGAAAATTGTGTAGTCAAAGACAAATACAGACAACCCTATATTAAATGTTTCAACATGAGCAAAATTAACCACCTGCGGATGAAAACAATCTCCTCTCAAATTGTAACCTTTCTGAATATGTGCAAATTTCCTTATGAAGCTTTCTAAGAAACATAGCATAACAAATGTTGATGCAGCACTTGCATAGTATTAGGTATTTTAACTAACTAGAGATAATGTAAAGTATATGAGAATATGTGTGCAGGTTATATGCAAATGTTGCACTTCTTTATTCAGTAGATATGAGCTGCTGTGTATTTTGATATCTGTAAGGAGATACAATCCATCCCAGGGAACATGAAGGTGGGGTACTCAGATATGTAGAGTTACACTTTCCACAGATGCATGTGTGTGCATATAAATACAAAGGCACTCACTGATTATGCTATCATTAAATTATTGGAGACAGCAGGTTCATGATACATATTTTTAAACATGTGAGATGTTTATTACATACATATTTTAAAATATACAAAAGAAATTCTAATTATTCATTTAAACTATATTAACTATTTTAATTTCAGAATTTTGCATAGTGGTTTGTTATTTCTTACACTGCATACATACTAATTTTTATTTTTATAATTTTTCAGGGTTGAAGATTGAATCCAAACCTCATGCATGCTGGGCAAGTACTCTACCACTGAACTACACCTGCATCCCCTTTTTGTTATATTAATAGTGTGTTCGATACAAGCGGGCACACATTTTCATGATCTATTATCTTATTTTTATTTATACTAAAGTACTTAATTTAAGTATCAAATGTCTCCATAAAAAATTTTATCATGAAGTAAAAAATATCTTTTCTATGACTTGAATATTTCTGCAAGTACTGAACACCATGAGAAGGAGAATGTCTCTCTAATAATAGTATCTCCAAAATGATTTCCTCATAGTACACTAATGGAACCAGTAAACTTCCCAAACAAGAACCAGATTTATATAGTAAAAATGGGTTTCTGTTTCCTGGAAAAATAATCAGAAATATGAATTGTTTTTTTAAAAAATTAAATGTTTGTTTCTTTAATTTTTTAAATGTTTAATGGTCTCCCAAAATTGCTACACTACCAAAGCTGAGTTTGAACTTGTGATCTTCCTGCCTCAGCCTCCCAGAGTGCCGGGAGGGTGGATGGAATGCACTGCCATGCCCAGTTCTAAGATATTTGCCTCCCCTCAGTAATCCATGTTCACATGGACAGCAAGCTTAGTCAGGTGTCTGGCTAAGAGCAATGCCTGAGATTGTAAAGATTTCATGGAAAGAAGAGTTGAAATTCACCCCAAGTCTATGCGGACCACAATGTAACCTCCACACTGTATGCAGACAGCTGCCTTCTCCTTCCTGTTTTGCTTTCTCAGAGGAAGGGCATGATGATAACTGAGGATCAGCAAATTAAAAGATGTAAGGAAATCACACTGATCCAGCTGCACACAACTGCTACTTCCTGCAAAATGCAAGTCTGCTTGGGATTTCTGACGTGGGCAGTTCGAGGCAGGGTCCTATAGCAAATTCAAGGAGGAGTTTGGGGAAAGCCACTTTTACTTCCGACATCAACTGTGCCTTCAGAATTTTCTTCAAGCTACCCAAGCTTCTATGATTCACTTGAATGACCTGAGGACTCGCTCAAGGATGCTCTGCTCACTGATGCAGTTTGTTATGGGATAAGCAGGAGAAAAGGACTTCAACCACTTCGTCTCAGTTGTCTTGTTACAGGCAGCTGAATTAGATAGAAATATTTGGGCAGTTCAACAGGGCTGGGCCCTCGTAGGAGCCAGTGCAGTAGCCCAGATACATTGCAACTGTGGGGGAGACAGACATCTTTGCTGTCGGCCAGTTCTCAAGACAAGAGGTAAATCAAATGCATCCACATAATTCCTAAGGACAAGCATCAGAAATTGATATTCTAAATAGTTCTGTATCACCCTGAGGAAGCCAGGAGTTACCATCCCTTCCCCCTACAGGAAGAACCACTGCTCTTCAAGCATGGCTGCTTGCTACGTGACTCGCTTGCCTATTTGTCCCCGATTTAATCAATTTTACCTGAGCAATTAATCTTATTGGTTGACAATAGTTCTATCCCAGTTATGCTCTCCTTGTGTGTTCCCATTTTTCCCCACCTTAGACCTGTCTCCTTTGTGGTTTTGCTCTATAAAATCCCTAGAGAACTCAGGGTCCTTGGCAACCCACTTGGGACCCCTTTTGTCTCTCTCTCAAACAGAAGCTTTCTTTCACTCAGTAAGTATATTCTGCTCTTAACTTCTGTTGTTCCTAAAATTCAATCTTAGATTTTAGAGAACAGGAACTTGTAGCAGACACTCAGTGGGTTGGGAGTTTCATCCCACTGTTATCAGTCTGAGCACAGGTCTCCTGGCTCACTTCAGCCTGTGACCACATGTGCAGAGTACTGGGAAGCCTTCCTGAGTGGGGTTGCAGAGGGTTTACAAGGACATCATGCAAAGGTTGGATGGACTGACTGATTGTTCTCACTGTTGATCAAAACATCCACTTCCCTGCCCCAGAGCTCTGCTCAGTATCCTGCAGCCCATAGGCCCTGTCATGAAATATCTTGACAGTAGGTAGTTAAGGGATCCCTATCAGGATGCCACTCTTCAGGAAATTACAAAGATGTAGCAGTTAAATCCCAGAAGTTGAGACCAAAGTCCAGATCTCTATTTGTGTGAGGCCAAATACTTTATTACACAAGATATTTCTACAATCCAGGGAAATATGTAAAAACAGAAAATGTGTCCCAGGTCTCTGCAAAGCAGGGTGGGGAGTCGCCCATCATATGGCCCTGGGCCATTCTCAGAGGCACAGGGGCTTCTGTCCCTGCCAAAATATCTTCAGCCTTCTTGTTGGGGTGGTGAACTTTGCTAAGAGCAAATTCTCATGATACATTAACCAAAATGTGCATTAACGTACAGAAAAGAAAATGTTATAACTGTCGCGCGCCTGTCCCGGTCGGCAGGAAGACACACAACACAGTGGCAGTGGTAGGCAGGCTTTTAATCGTCCCCGGTAAGATACGCCCCGAGAAGCCTCACATGCGTCCGTCCGAGACGGCTCCTTCCGTGCTTCTCCTCCCTCCCTGGGTGGGAACTATCCTATATACTGTCCTAATGTCCAATCACAAGGCAGACGGGGGTGCTTTCCCATTGGCTAGCGTCATGGGTAGCCAGGCAAACATTCTCTGAAGTGGGGTTGTTTACTGTAAAGCGGAACACCCAGAAGCCGGAAACCGGCGCCATCTTGCTTCACTCGACGGGCGGGGTAATCTAGCTCAGGCCTCAGCTCCTACATGCAGGCCTCACGGCAAGAGTATGGCTCCTCACAATAACAAGAACCAGGAAAAAGTTTGAAAAATGCATAACAGAAATAAAATAAATGGACACCAACAAAGGAATAAAATCAGCTGTCTGAAGGATCTGACAAGGATTTGCAAGGAGTTATCATGAAAGAGTTAGCGATAGTCTTCTTTGGAAGAAGGGTAAAAATGTCAATGGGAGTACACCAAAGGAAGCAAAGAAATAGAAGTCCAGAAAAGTTATAGAAGATAACAAAAAGGATATCACAGAACTTGAAATTACAAGAAAAGTAAGAACTTTCTGCACAAATGAGAAGAGTAAAGAAGACATATTAAAGTTTCAGTGACTTTGGGCATCTATCACTCTAACTGAACAAGAAAATATAAAGTGAAATCTAAAAAGTAAGAAATACTGAATACTTTCAGAGACCTGGGTGTGAGTGAGCGATGCATGAATCTTTCTCTAATGCAGCCTTCCAGGACAGGCGCAACTGGGAGGGACCTAAAACATAGCACAGAAATAGTAGTGAAAAACTTCCAACTGTGGTGAAAGGCACCTGATTAAAACCCTGAACAAACTGCAAATTGGAGATCCTGGAAGGAGCTGGGAGGGAGGGACGACACTGCCACAAAAGCTTCCAAAGGTGGGAAGACTCCAGGAACTCGCAGAGGATGGGTTCACATTCTCAAAGGAAAAATGTTGCCAAGTACACGCCTTTAAGAATTGATGGTCCTAGGCCTCAGGAGGCGGAGGCAGAAGGATTGTCATGAATTTGAAGCCAGCCTGGTCTCCATAGTTGGTTCAAGGTCAACCTGAACTGAATAACAAGACTCTGTCTCAAAAAAAAAAAAAAAAAAAAAATAAAAAAGGATCAATGAGAACAAAGACACTCAGGCACACTCAGGCAAAGAGAAGTTGTCAGTGGGAAATTGAGAGAATTACCTGATTCCCATGGTAGTGGTAGCGAACCCACAGCACATGAGCCACGGTGGGCTGTTTGTCATCCCTGAAGTCTCCAAAGGGTTCACCATCACTGCCCAATGACATCTCCCTAAACACACTGTGAAAACAATAACAGAATCCTTGAAATTTCACCAAAATGAAAGCAGAAAGGTATGAAGTGCAGTAAAAATAATAAATTATCTTTATCTTTGTGAATTTTTATTTTTTGATTGAAGTAAAAATAATCTCTGATGCAATGCCTGTAACACATCAAAAAGCAAATAATAGGGCTGGGGATGTAGCTCAGCAGCACAGACGCCTGCCTGGCAAGTGTGCGGCCATGAGTCTGATCCCCAATACCAAAAGCAGACAAATAAATAAATAAATAAAGTATAAATCAAAGGCAGTGGGATAATAATAATAAAAAAGCAAATGATGATACTTTAAACAGCACAAGAGTAGAGAGACTTAAATGGAAATAGATTCTGCATGCCATTAAAGGGATAATCAATCACACATATCATTACACTGTGGTGGGTTTTCTCTATATGTAAAAAAGCTATGCTTCTATTTGTATCTACCTATATACACGTATTTAGTAATAACAAAACATGTTATCCAAATCAGTATGCTAAATAAATGTTAATATCAAAATGAGTAACTAGCTTAAAGGAATACCACAAAAAAGGTGGGGTTCTATTGAGGAAGGAGAAAATAAATTTAAATGACAAAATGATATGTGTCTAACTTAACTTGTTGATAATTAACTGAAACACAATAAATAATTTAAAAATGAATCTCAGTTCTCTCCAGATTCTGATCACAAACTGAACTCATGAGAATTGAATCACATTTCCCACTATGGTCAGTATTGAAAATAACCATTGAATTTGATTGGGTTCTTGTCCAACTCAGTTTGCCATCAGAATCCTGGAGAGAATCAAGTTCATGAACGGAGGCACCACAGTAGCTTGAAAGTAAGTCTATGAAAAAGACCTGACACTAATTTTCAAGCAAATATGCAAAATAGAATTGCAGAGATTTAAACACAAGTGCACAAACATGTACAAAATGATGACACTAAAAATGCTGAAATTGGAAGAATGTGGGTGGATTTTATAAACTTCAGTTTCCAAGTTTGGATATTTATACTACAGCTCTATAAGGCACTGGCATTGAAGAGAACTAGGTTTGGGTTATAGGACTTCTCTTTGTATTGTACACCACAAATGCAAGTGAGTCTATAATCATTTGAAAGTCAAAAGTTGCTAAACAGGAGCAGTTGGCAGTAAGCTAACAAGGACTCCAGAGCATCAAATAGGATTTCAGGTAGCACCTCAGTAGCATCCTTGTCTCTGAATTTTTTTCGAAAGCATGGGCAATGAAATAAAGTTCATAGCATCAGCTTGCCCT
Source organism: Dasyprocta punctata (assembly GCA_004363535.1). Classification (NCBI taxonomy): domain Eukaryota; kingdom Metazoa; phylum Chordata; class Mammalia; order Rodentia; family Dasyproctidae; genus Dasyprocta; species Dasyprocta punctata. Next base: position 66,288 of record RJWM01002544.1, on the reverse strand, counting down.
AGGAGAGGGGTACTGCTCAGTGGTAGAGTGGTTGCCTAGCTGGCTTAGCATGCATAATGTCCTGGTTTCAATCCCTAGTGGTACAAAAAAATAATAAACAAAAACAGATCTAACAGATTTCTATAGAACACTTCAACTGACAGGACAATATGTATTCTGCTCAATGGTACATGGAACATTCTTCAGAATAAATTTTGTCTTAGGCCATAAAACAACCCTCAAAGTACTTAAAAGGATAGAAATCATGTAAACTATTCTCTCCAAGCACAAAGAATTGATATTACAAGTAAATAAGAGACTGAAACCTTTCATAAATTCACAAACAATACACTCCAAGAAATCCTAATGAATCAAAGGAGACATCGAGAGGGAAATCAGAAAACACTTTGAGACGATTGAAATAAGTACACAATATCACAAAATTTATGGGATGCAGATGTGAAAGTGTTTGGAAGAAATTTTATTTCTCTACATGCCCACATTAAGAGAGAATTTTTCTGTGCAAAAGATTCTATGCACAGGACAAGAGAAAGAGAAGACTGAAAGAGAATGACTTTCCACACCCCAACATGGCAAAAGAACAGCCAAGCAACCCCAAAGCAAGCAGAAGGAAGAAAAAGTGGAAAACGTGCATCAAATATGGAACATCAGTGATGATCAGTGGGGCTATCTAAAAATATCAGCAAAGCTGCCCACGACTCTCCTGACTGACCATGAAAACAAGGAAGAAAAAACGCTTAAAGCAGCAAAACTGGAATTGAAACAGTAGAAGTTACTGCTGATTTCATACAAATGAAAACAATTTGGAAGAAAATTATGGAAAACTGTGCCCTAATAAATTAAATGTTTGTAGTAAACTTGCTTAGAACTTCCTGCACAATGTGGGCCAGAAACCTTGACAACACTCAAGAACCGAAAGGCAGACCCAGCCCGCAGGTCAACCCAGAAATGAATGGATAATGAGACGTGTTACACCCATGCAGTGGAATAGTTTTTGTCCATGAAAAATGAAGCATTGATATAGGCTGCAATCCAGCCACATGCTAATGAAAGAAGCCAGGCACAAAAAACCACACATTACATTTCATTCCCGTGAAACTGTCCAGAATAGGAAAACAAAGAGACACAAATTAGATCTGAAGTGACTCAGGGCTTGAAAGCAAATGGACCCACTGAAAACTGAACAAAATGGGTTTTGTGAGGCAATAAAACTGTTCAGAAATTGTGGTGACAGTTTTGCTTCTCAGTGAACATAGGAAACCCACTGACTGGTATACGGCCACCTGTGAATTGTGTGACGTGCGAATGACACCTGGATAAACCCGTTAAAGGGGAAAACCAGGGAAGACTTGGTTTGTCGAGTTTGCAGTTGTGCATGCAGTTTGCAGTTGTGCATGCAGTTTGCCGTGCTGGGGCGGCAGCAGGGATTTGATGGAACTGAAATGGGAATCTTGAGGAAAGTAAGCGAGGCCCCTGGGGGAATGGGGAAGAGGATTCCAGGCCAGGCTGCAACCACCCCTGAGCTCTGGGGGAGAGAAGGTTCAGCGGGAGGCCAGCACCGGATGAGTCCACCTGGGGTGGAAAAGAGTCTTCCAAGTTTGCCTGGGTTCTGATCACAAAGGGCCGAGACCCTGGTAAGCATTTGGGCTTTTGCTCTAAATGAATCAGGGGATCAAATCATTCTCTCATTACAGACATTTCAATTGATTGGAACCATCTAACAATTCAATGTACTTAGTTAAGTAATAATGTATGAATTTTCAAACGGATTGCAAACACGGTTTGCAGATTTCCGGCTAGAAGCAGACTGACCAACAGTCCCTGCTTCAGTGGGAACTGACTGAGGTGCATCACATTCTCACACATGGCATAGCGTGACTGTCAAAAGGAAAACACAACCTGGATCGCTGATTACATCTACTGATATTTTTAAAAGTTAATGATGCTGGGAATTTAGCTCAGTGGCCTAAGTGCCTGCCTGGCAGGTACGAGGTTGTGAGTTTGATCCCTAGTACCAAAAAAATAAATAAGTAAATAAATAGTTAACAATGTCAACCTTGCCCATAATTGTCAAAAACAACTTGAGAGGGAGGGATATTGTGTGTGAATTTACTGTTTTCCGGCACAGGTAATATTGCTCAGTTTAGACAAAATGCTTTCAAGAATTATTAGGTCTAAAAAAGTAGCTGGATAACCAGGAACACAAGAGCACCTGTAACCCTTAGAAATCAATTACTTCCTTTGCAGAGTAAAACCTGACAGAAAAAGTTGTCTGTAGAAATTCCAGGTAGGTAAATTGGAGCGACAGAAAGTGGTTTCCCCTAATGCACTCATTGAAGCGAATCTGATCTGGGGCTTGAGCTTCACTAAGCCACCTCGATTGGATGGGAGCTACCTAGGAATCCCCGGGGCTGCCTGTGGCTGTGTCTGGGGGTGTCACGGAGGCTTGACTTTGGGTCTCTAGCTGGTGCCTCACCTCTTTGTCTCTGGCGCTGTCCCCTGCTCCCGTTGCTGGCCGCCGCACACTGAGCAGCTTTGGTGCTGTTTCTCCTGTGGCATTCACCAGCCATGGTCTGAATCTCAAGAAACTGTGAGCTAAGTTCAACCTGTCCCCTTTAAATTGCATGTGTCAGGTACTGTGGCCCAGGGACAGGAAAGCTCCCAAATGCATTGGTGGATCTTGGCTTCAGACCCAGGGTAAAGAGAGATGAAAAGTTTCAGGAACTGGATAGCCGAGGGAAGGTTATCTTGGAAAGTTCTCATTATCCGTAGTCACATTCCCCCATCATTCCATGAGTTCTGTGTCTTGTAGGCAGCTTTGGCTCGAGGTCAGACGCGATAAAATGACTAACCATAATTAACAGGGTAGCAAGAACCTCGTTTCTGACAAGACTGGGCTCACGCACTTGCAAGGACAGCGTGAGACACAGCCAGCATTTTAGCCCCTGGGGGTGGGCTCAGTGGGCAGGAGCTCGCCCACCCCAGGAGGCCCTGAGCTTAGTCCTCAGCACTGCAAAAAGAAACACCAGCTAAGACTAGATGAAATATTTGGAAAAAAGTCTTTATGGAAAAGCTAAATAATGAGGGCACACAGAAAGTAAATTGTATTTGAGTCCTTCCGCACCTGTTTACTGTTTCTCATGTGACCTACCTTGAGCTCTACAGTTTCCCGTCAATGAGGAAGCGCTATTTTCATTATTTGAAGCTTTAAGTGCAGTGGAAGTTTCTTTTTCCTATGAACTGGGTCATGGCTGAGCAGCAGGAAGTGTATCTTATATCATATTTATTGTTCAACAAAACTCTGCTTCACAGTTTAAATTCCATTTAAAGAAAGAGAATTTATTGAACATATAACACATACATAAAAGGCAGCAAAGATAAATGGAAAGAGGGCAGACTCTTGAGATATACAAACTTTAGTGCTGAGTTCTGTATTTTGGCAAATTACTTTCCCCTCCAGAAGCTCAGTTTCCCCTGATTCATGCAGGAGATGCTAACGGGTATCATACAGTTTTCAACTCAAAAATTCCATATTTAAGATGAACTCACAATGCCTAGTCCAACCAGGAATAAATTATTAATAATTAATTTACATGTTCACATTATACACAGCATCAAAGAAGCAGGAAACACAACTACTGTCTGATTAGCATTATGCATTAATTATAAATACTATAAATATTAAAAGTAGAAAAATACAAGGCTATGCATAAATATATGGATTAAAGTGGTTGTCTGAGAATGCTCCTTGTATGTATTTTACCAAAATTTCTCATCATTCTAGTGTTTCTCTTATTATGGTAAAATACACACAGCATAAGATTTGCCACATGTGTTGTTCTGAAGTGTGGTGCAGTTCAGTGGTACAAAAAATATTCCTGAGGTGAGCTCTCATGGGTCTCCATGTCATACAGTTTCATTTATAAAACAAATACTACACCTCTTCAACCGTAATCCTCCCTCCATCGCCCTAAAGCGCCATCACACATTCCAATTCTATAGCTCTGTTTATTCTTAGTACTCCACTGAACAACAATTATATAGCACTTGTCCTTCCAGAGCTGATCAATTTCAGCCAGCATAACGTTCTTCTGGTTCACCCATGTTCTGTCAGAATTTTTTCATCATCACTAAACCTTTCCATTTTATGTATATCAAACGTTTCTCTCTCCACTCATTTGTTGGCAGACACTTAAGACTTTCCCATGTTTAGCTTCTGAGTCACACTGCACACATGGGTGTGCAAATGCTACTTTATCCTTGCTTCCAAGTTCTTCGGGGTGTGTATCGGATGAGACAATTCTACATCACCTAGTAATATTATCCTTAATGCTTTAGGGAAAGAAGTGCCATGCTGATTTCTACAAAAGATAAGTCGACAAGGCGTTGCACATCTGTTCAGATGACTTTCCACTCGCTCCTGGAGATTTCAGCACTTTCTCACCAGCACTTGCTGCTACTGTTCTGTTGGCTTTTTGTTACGCATTAGCCATTCTCATGGGTGTGAGTGGAATTTTGATTTGCATTTCCAGTGTTTACCAGTGATGCACTTATTCCCATCCTATTGGCCATGTGTTCGTCTCCTTCAGGGAAGAATTCATTCAAGTCTTGAGCTTATTGTTAGTGTTTGTAAATTAATACTGCCTTAGCAGTTCTCTGTATATACTGGCTACCAGTTGGTTATCAGATATATGATTTGCAAGCATTTCTCCCATTTGTGGGCTCTGTTTTACTCTCTTGATACTGTATATTGATGTACAAGTTTTAAAATTTTTATGAAATCCAATTTGCCTAATTTTCATTAAATCCAATTATTTCTTTATGGTCTGTGCTTTTGTACCTTGTCTGGGGAAACACTGTGAAATCCAGCATTGGAAACTGTTCCTAGAACAGTTAATAAAAGAAATCAACACATGTAGAGAAGGAGAGATATTAAGTATATTTGCAAACATAAATTTTTGAAAATAGAATTTTGACCAGGCCAAATATTTATAGTGGTACTAAGTACAAAATGCTGTTATCAATTAATATTTTCTAATAATTGTCATGTTCACTAGATATCACAATAAGATTTTATATAAATTTAGAAAATAAGAAACTTTTAAATTCTATCCCATTCTGTAACTTCATTTTCAACCCCGTGCTGTTTTTACTCTTTTCATTCTATACATTCTGGAATTTTCTTTCTTTCTTTTTTTTTTTTTAATGTATACATTTCTAACCTTCAGTCTATGTTTTTTTTTTACTCAAAATTTTATGTTTTCTCATCCTTTGAAATGAGGTATTATCCCCTCTGCATTGTTAGTCAAATTTCAAACGTGTTTTTGGTTTGATTTGGTTCGATTCGGTTGGGTTGGGTTGGGTTTGTGTTTTTGTCCGCATTCTGGGGATGGAAAGCAGGCCCTCCGGCGTGGAACCGGCCTCTCCAGAGCTCAGCCACAGGCCCAGCCGCGCTCTTCCATTCCCAGGTTATCCAACCAGAGCTCCCATCACTGTTACTGGGAGATCCATCTCCGCCTATGCACTCTGCTGCCCTTGCTCCCCGGTTAAGGCTCTGCAGGTCTCTGTTCTGCTGCCACACTTCCCGCCGCACGCCTGTTTTTGCAATTCCGTCGCTTGTACTCTGCTTGGTAGGGTCTGTCCTCCTCCAGATTTTACACAACGGGCCAACAGTTTCACTGCGCTCTGCTGACGACCTGGATGAAATCGCTTCCAGCGTAAGTGTGGAGGTGCGGCCTCCACGCCCATCCGCGCACTGCAGATTCTCCATGCTGAAATCGCTATGAAGACGAGGCTATGAGCGCAGGCGCCATGCTGAGCCGGGTCAGCTGCAGGTCACGTGGCTCTGCTCGCAGCCTTCGGGGTGGAGGTGGAGACGGGGAGGTCTGAGCGTGGTTCTGGGGTTGGCAACATCCCTGCGGTTTAAGGCTGAAACCTGCACAGGGCTCTCACTGGCTGACCTCTCGTGTTCCTTTGACAGGCACTGGCGCAGCAGACGCGAAGGGACTGTCTTCAGCCAGTGACGGCACCGATTCCTGTTTCCGCCACTCACCAACTGCTCCCTAGCATGTACTAAAATCACGCCCGCAACAAGGACCCTCTCAATTCTGCCTTAATTTGTGCTCTTTGGTTTCCTGCAAACCCTCCATAAACTGCTCATCCCAGCAAGGCCTGCCGGGAGGGAGGGTTGTAAAAACTTTTAAAATGGGGCGTGCAGGCCCCAGACAGATTTGCAGACTCTAGGACTCTAAAGTATAAAAGAAAGGAATCGGTCCTTGGGGGCTGCGTGACTCCTTGTTAAACGTACTTGCCCTTTTCATGACTTTGAAATTATTTTAAAAATCTAAATTTTTCTCAGTGTGGTGCAATATGATTTCATTTTAATGCACAAGCACTAATTTTCATCTAAGATATATACAACGTATCTGCTCTGACAGGCCACCACCAGCCTCTTACTCCACAGCAATTTATAGCATTTCCACAGCCAGTTGAATTATTTTTAACTAGATTGTCTTAGCCTTAATAAAAATATGAAAAAGTAATACCCTTTTGTAATTAGGTTCAAAAGTTGACATTCACTGTCCTGGAAGGGATAATAACATGAAATGTTTCAGTGGCTTGGTATTCATTAGCATATACACACTCGTATGCACATACACACACACGCACACACACACTCCTTAACATCCAGAGCTAATTCTCTCCTGTGACTTCATCCATTTAGCACTACATTAACTATTATTTAGCATATGAGTGGTACCAACTTTTTCTGTATGGATTATTTAACAATTTTTATTTTCATGGTATGGTGGTACTTTCGGAGCTCTTTCTGCATTTTGGGAGTAAACTACATGTTGAAAAATAGGTCTAGTTTTACCCATAATAATGTTATTGTCATCAAAATGGGAAGCTGGTGGTTCAAATCACTTGGAACTTGTCATCTATAACCAATGTTCTTGTTCTGCCATGCCTTAAATTTGTGACCTCAGAACATCTCTGCACATGTCTCCAGCTTCATGTGTAGCTTTCTCATTTTTTGGAAGGGGGTTCTCTTGCATATGAAAAACAGGTTATTCTAATAAATGTTTTGTTCTCCTTATAAATCAAGAGTATATTGGCTTTCTGCAGGAAAGATTGAAGATATAGTTAAGGGTTGTGAGAATGAAAAGAATGATCAATAAATAGGTCATGGCTGTGACCTGCAAACACAGTGTCCAACCTTTTAGGGAAAGGTGCACAGCATAGGAAAAGGCAGAATTATATAAAGAAGTTTTGGCGCATTATCTGTAAGATCAATAACATTTATTGTGGTAAACAAGACAAATGGTGCTTTTCTTTTTTGAGAAGAACTAAGGAAATTTAAGAGCATCACCGAGGCAACTCTCCAAGCCAGTGTGGAGCCCAGGGACACAGACGTCATGTGCCTGGAACCACGTGACCAAAGTGTCCCATGGAAAGCCCCTGCACTCAGAGCTGCCTGGGTGTGGACCGTCCCATCTCCACCCTTGCTCCTGGGCTTCTCTCCAAGGGGAGCCCTAGGGAGCACCAGCTCCCATGAGTAGGGAAAGGGTCTAAGTCCTTCTCTGCTGCCGAGCACAGCCACGTCAGGATCAGCTATGTGACTGTGATGGTGTCACTGAGTGCCGTCGCCATGCCGTAGACACAAAGAAAACACAGAGACCAAACGCCGGTCTCCCAGCTAGACGTGCCCAGAAAACCATTCCCTCCAGCAGGGAGACCTGTGGGTGAGTGCTCAGAGTAGCAGAGGACTTCCCCACAGGCATCTCCTTGCCCTGCAGGAGCAAATGCAGCCAGCAAATGTCCAGGAATGGCATGGGAGCTCCAGGAGGAGAACAGAGGAGGACTGGGCTTTGCTTGAGCAGCCAGGGGGGCCTGGGCAGCCTCTCCACAGCAGGAGGGTAACAAGCCTTGCAGGGAAGGCTCCAATCCACACCCTTCTCGTGTTTGCTCCTCACAGGGGTCAGAAGAGTGAAAGAAGCCCGGATTTGCCCTGACCCAGATGTGGACCGCTTCTGGATGCCAATAAATGTGGCACAGTGAGCTCTGCTCTCTGTGAAGGCTTCTGGCTGGAGACGCAGGACCTCAGTGCCATCTTCACATTCCCACTGGCCCCTGCACCCAGCCACTCACAGCTGCCTACGCCTGGTCTCATAGCTGTCAGTGAAAACTGATTACTGTCTGTATGCATGTGTGTGTTTGCTATCATCTATCTACCCATCTACAACCCATCCAACCACCTCCTATCTATCAATCTATTGACTGATCTATCATCGATGAATCTATTAAGACTGCCCCCTTTTTCAAGGATAAGTGGTTTAAGGTCTATTTAGGAACAACATTTTTTTATTGAATTTTGTGAGAAAATTCCAAAGAACTGCTGTCATTCCATTTTTTTCTTGTTAATGAGCAATTTAATGTGTATAAAGAAGAACTACAATCTTGTGTGATGTATGTACTTTTGTGGCCACAATAGTGCACACAGATATCAATCCTTTAAAAAAAGACACCAGATTATTGGAAATGTTCTCCAATACTGATATACCTATACATGTGTATCTGAACTATCAGACACAGGAAGACATTCCCCTCAGAATTAAACATTTACTCAAAGTATTACAAAAGTATACTTAATTATACATAAGAAAGAGATTTTAAATTGTTTATTGACACTTGATTTTTAGTGCCAAACTTGAGCCTCTGCATTATTAAAACATACTTAGAGATGGGTATTTATCTATACACCTGCATTTATCTTTTTCTTTACTGAATGACAGATTGTCAATTTTTTAAATTATGCTGTTTCAAACATCTAAATCTCTGCTGTTAATTTTTTTTCATTTTGTTCTATCATTTAGAGAGTATTTAAATTTCTCTTCAGGATTATTATCATTTGTGCATTCTGAAAATGTTTTGTATTTTTGTTTTCTGTAATCTAAGACATTCTATTGAATTTCCCATGTACAGAAAAGTACACTGGTCATGCACATGCAGCTTGATTCATGAAGACATTCATTTTCCCATAATCCACAGTAAGAAATAAACATTACCGAAAATCTTATGTGTCCTGTTTTGCACAGACTCTATCATTCTCCTCTATGAAAACTGACATTAATCCTGCAGTAATTTTGTTTACTTTCAGAATTTTATTAAATTAATGAACACATAGTCCCTTAGGATGTGTCTTGCCTCATTTATTTCATTGCTGGCACTTTATTTATCTTAATTTTTATACTATTGTTAAAGTATGTGAACGATTAAAAGTGGTTGCATGTATTTTAAATTAATAAAATTTCTTGATCAGTTTTACACTTAAAGCAAAATTGAACAGAAAGTACAGGAAATTCTTAAAGATTCCTGTTTCTCGCATTATAACATATCCCATTAGAGTATATACCTTCTCAACTGACGAAACAATTTTTTAATCCATAATCAACTAAAGTTTTAAAAGATTGGTCCATTGTTCACATAACAAATTTTGAGCCACAACACTTTGAATCAAAATGAACTGATTATTGTTTTAAGATAATCAGTTTTGCATTGTTACTTCAGCCATGATAGATGACTCAATCAATAGATATGTGGGCTACTTTCAATGGATACTAACTTGTGTCCTGTGCATATGTGTTACATGGTAATTCAGTTTAGCTATCTGCTGCCAAATAGTTGAACCAAGTGGTGTTGATATGTTATTCTTTCTATCAGCAATGTACGAAAGATCCAGTTGATCTACTTGCCAATGGTTTGTGTAAGTTCAATATATTTTTAAAATATTAGCTATCTAGGTGGATAAGTAGAATGTCTCATAGTACCTTTAATTTTTATTTCTCTTACTTCTAACTAAAAATAATATTTTCCATTGGCTATTCTGTTGTGTTTGTGTGAAGTACATTTGAATATTTTTTTCTTTTTCAAGGTACAAGGATTCTTTTCTATGAAATGATATACTGCTCACTCAGCTAAAACAAATAAAGTATGGATTTTTATAAGTTGTTATTTTTTAAAGCTTTAGAAAGCTCAAATTACATATCTCAGATCGAGAGATAAAGGAATCCCAGAGAAGACAGATCAGAATTGAGGATTAAATTTTTCTCACAGTGATTTGCACCTATTTGGTTTGAGATCATAAAAACTGAGAAGAGCTTTGAACTAAATTATAGAGAAGAGAGAGAGTAGAGCAAACTTGGTTGATCTTGCCAAAGAAAAAGGGGTTCTAATAATTATTTAATGTCCTGAATTATCTTCTATATGTAGTAAACAGGTCAGCTTTTGCAGGAGCTGAAAAATTATATTTGAAAAATTCTAATCCTTGATGAGTTGTAAAGGAAGAATGTTTGCCAGCCATTGCCTCTGAAAGAAAACAACATTAAATCAATCAGGGTTAATATTAATTCAATTTAGGTCTTAAAGTCTATCTGAAATTATTTGTGATCAATACCTGGCATGCTATTAGAAAATATCTATGCAAAAGAGGAGATAGCATGACCAGGAACAAAAGGATAAGAACTAGTAATGAACAAGATCAAAATGACACAGTTATTAAAATGACTTTAAAATAGTAACTTCTATTGTAGTCAAGAAAACAAATGAGATGATAGAAAGTTTCGGCAAATTCTTGTATATTATGCATTTAAAAAGAAAGAAATTTGGACTGGGGATCATGTTCTGTGGTAGACCACTTTGTTAACATGCGTGAAGCTCTAGGATCTCTCCTCAGTACCTGAGACACACAAAGAAGGGGTCGGGGAGAGGACTAGGAGGAAGATCAGGAGGAGGAGAGAAAGAGAGCAAGGATGGAAGAAAATAGGGGACAGGAGGGCAAGAAACAAGGAAGGACTGAAGGAAGAAAGCAAGGAAGGAAGGAAGATCAAATTTCAAAGATAAAAATATAAAGATGGAAATTTAGGTAACTGAAGTATTTTCAAGTACACTAAAAAATAAAAAATGAAATGTAACTTGAGTAAAATATCCAGATTAATGTGCAGAAAGAAAACAAAAATATCACACTAAAGAAAAATAAAATTGTGTAAAAGTCATTAAAGTATGAAGGACTTGACTGGTAGTCCCACACATTTGAATTTCAGGAAAACAGGATATGGAGCTTACTGAGAATCATTCTGAGTAACAATGCTAAAGATTTTACCAAAACTAAGCAAAAATATCACTCCAAGGTTTTAGGAGGTTTTGCAAATCAAAATTGTATTCATACATGCATACACACACACACACAGCACATTTAGAAACAATATAGAGCTGAGAATTTAATGGCCTAAGTGCCTGCCTAGTAGATGCAAGATTGTGAGTTCAATCCCCGGTACAAAAAAAAAAAGTAAAACTTTTGAAATTTTTAAAAATGTGAAATAGAAATGTAAAGAGCACAAGGAGAATAAGTGGGATAAACATAAGGGGTAAGCACGAGAATTCACAATGTCTCAAAGAACAGTGAAAGCCAAACCATGCTTCACTGGTATCTTTGTAATTCTGAAATAAAATAACTAGCAACTGAGAGCTCTACACATGGTGAAAATGCCCATCAAAGTCATAACAAAGCAAAGCATTTGTCACCAATGAAACCACAATAAAGAAAACACTGAAGCATTTTCTTCAGACAGAAGAGCAATGACCCTTTATGAATCGTTCATTCAATTTTGCAGTCACCAAAGTTTTACAGTTACATAAAAATAATGTTTAAAAATAAATACGAAGAGCAAAATAATTGACATTTACTCTATGCTAGCTCCCAAGGTTTAACATGTATATAATACAAGTGACAGCATAATAAATATATTCAGATTAGAAAAAATGTAGCTTAGAAATATTAAGTATTTTTGTTTTCCACAAAGACACTCAAGTGGAACCAATTTATATTAGTCCTTGAAGAGTAAAGAATGCATGTTATACTATCATTTAAGAGACCGTTCAGTTTTTTAACAATAAATCCCCTTAAATATCTTTTCATTTATATTCTTATTTAACACATTCAAATTAAATGATGATACATCAGGGTGTGCATTAACCAAAATACCACTTTAGGTTTAGCTATGGTAAATTAGAATATCCATGTTAATGAAATCTAACACTCAGCCATTCCTTATACACTGGTAGGCTGCTTAGCTATAGAGAGTATTACCTGATGGTGTTTGGTTGACAGCAAAAGAGGTGCACAGGAGAAGCTGGCAGAAAGTGGAGACGAAGAGTTACACTTGTTACAGACCTGAAATAGTGACAGGAGCAGGAGTTACCCTTTCATAGGAAAGAGGAAGAGAGGAAGGGTGAGAGGGAGGGAGGAAAGCAAACTGGACAAAATACATGAAATGATTTTCTTTCATCCTGAGAAGAGAAGGAACCAAGAAGTGCCTCATTTGCTGACCCAGTTGTTATTTTATTTTATTTACTTATTTTTTAATTTTGAAGAGTCTAAAACCAAACAAAATAAAACAGAATAGAGTCAATCAAAACCAAACAATGAACATGGTATATGACTTCTAAAAAAGATAAAAGGAAATCAATAATGGCTACCATAATACCTCTTGTTATCTTCAAAATAACTGCCCATACCATCAGGCATAATAAAATCAAACAAAATAGTACAGAATAAAATCAATGAAAACAAAACAATGGAAGCAATACAGGACTTTAAGACTATTGCTGACCAGGTTGTCATACAGGATCAGAAGGAGAAGCACAGGGTGAGGCAAAGAAACCCAGAGTAACCAGGGCTCTGCCCCTGGGTGGAGGAAGAAGAGATCAAAATTTAAAGAAGGATCACGTACTAGAATTTGCAGTAGAAGAGAAATTTGGATTTAAAAACCAAACCTAACAAAGAAAAGACAAAGGAATCAGGAAGTGAAATAAATCTTTCCTTGAACCGGTTGAAACAGCAGGGAACACACGAGGGGCAGCTCTAGTCTGAGCAGGTCCCAGACCTCCCTGGCAGAAGCGCTTGTGGGCTGACCAGGTGCTGAACCACACTCCACAGCCGGGTATTCAGGAGAAGGCTCAGGCGGCGACTGCCCAGGTGCAGCATTTACTCCTGCCCTAAAGACTGGTCTGGGTTGCCATAACAAAGTTTAAAGAAAACCTTAGAAAAACAAACAGCAAACAAAAAGTTCTGGTGCTCAACTAAGCTAGTGGCCACAGCCGGGTAACACGTTATCTGATAGTAGCCAGTAAATCCAAGATATTCAATAATGCAACATCACAAAAGGCAGAGTCGATTAAAAATAGCATGCCATAAAACAGGACGCTTCTGCCTATATACAGATGAAAAAGCAGTGCTTGGAATAAGAACGTCATTAGATGGAATTAACAATGGCTTGTACCCTAAGAAAAGATTGAAGTGTTTGTAGAAATGGAAACTGCATGAAATGAAAAACAAGGTGGAAAATAAAATAACCCAGAAGCTCCTTGCTTTATCAGACTACATCCAACAGCACAGCATATGTGTGAGTTGTGCCTCAAAATTGAACAAGGAGAAAATCATATAGTTAAATAAATAACATTCCAATTTTGATAGCTCTTATAAATACAGAGCCTGCAGAAGCTCAAGAAAAACCATGTAACCTAATTCCTAAGAAACAAGAAATAAGAAAGCCATAAAAAAACAATTTATTCACAGAATAACCCAGGTTGCCAATCAGAAACTGCATGAAGGAGACGATCAGAGGGTACTTTGAAGTACTTGGGATTAATTCAATAAATGATTAATTTGATATTCAATAAAGATATCCTCTAAAAATAAATGCAATACAAGAGTTCAGTCATTGGCTGATTGAATATGTTCACATATTTGATAAATGATGTCTATACACAAAAGAAGTGTTACAATTCATCAGTAAGAACACAACCAAATTAATAAGTGGGCAAAAGATCTGATAAAATAACTCAATAAAAAAGATGAATGGCTCTTAAGCATATAAAAAGTAATGAACACTCTTAAGTTTTTAAGAAATTCTGAATTTTATAAAAAGCTGTACATCACTACACATCTATTAAAATGGTTAAATTTAAAAAACACAGAGACCACCAAATGCTGGCCAGGACACAAAGCAGCAGGACCCAGAGCTGGGCACTGCCCATGGAAATGCAAGATGTACAGGCACTTGGGCAGTTTCTTATGAAACTAAACACAGCGTTACCACGCAACCTGTCAATCACAGTCCTCGTGTTTACTACGGAAGCTGAAGACATCTCCACTCTAAAAACCTGCACAAGAATGTTATAGCTGATTCATGAATACTCTGCAGATTTGGAAGGTGTCCTCACAAGGTGAATATATTAGCATACTCTACAATATCAATTACACATATATATACATAATTAATACTTGTTTAATATAGTTAAATATTATTCAACAAGTAAAAAAAACTTCAAACCTTAAAACGTGGGTGTAACTTAAATTGACAGGGCTAAATGAAAGTTAATTCTGAAAGATTATACATGGTTCCAATGGTATAACATTCTAGAAAAGATAAAACCCTGAGGGAACCAAGATAATATTTTGGTCTACATTTAATGAGTTTGTAAGTTAAATTCAATCGCTCTTTTTGTCTAAGATGCAGGTTTGATTAATGGTAACGAATTCTAGTCAAAGAAAGTGTGGGATTAGAGATAGGAAATTATAGAGACAGAGAAATTAAAGTGCTTGCCCATCGTGAGAGAATCAAGGATCACTTCAACTAACTCAAAATATCTTACCTTTCTCTCAGTGAGAGAACAGAGTTTTATTTTTATTTAAGCAGATGATAAAAGAAAAAGTTTAACGGCTTTGATTTAGAAGAGTTTATTTGAAGAAAAATTGATTCATGAACAGGCAGCACAATTGGTAGAAGTTCAGGAAGCTCCCCTGGCAATAGGGGCAGGCAACAGTTATGGATGGGGAAAAAAACCCAGAAATCCTTTAATGGTGATAGTTCAGCCACTGCCTTCCTTGGTCATGACCTGGTCACCTGACAGTCTTGATTGCATAAGACTTGGGTCTCTGTGGCAGGAATGTACTCTACATTGCAGTTTGTTTACTAAGCTTGCAGTTCTTTAGCTAGGGAGGCTGGTGTAGGCCAATTTTTAATTTAATTTAAGAGAGAAAACTGATCCAGATTATCAGGAGAATGCAGGACAACACAGCGGAGCTACTGAGACAGATTCAAAACCTTTGACTACCTGTGCTACGCAGAAGCAACTTTCCATGCTAGGACCCACATGAAGCACACAAAATAGACCACTCCCTGGTCCTGATTTGTCACCAAAGGAAGCATCCACCAGTCA
This sequence comes from Dasyprocta punctata, assembly GCA_004363535.1. Classification (NCBI taxonomy): domain Eukaryota; kingdom Metazoa; phylum Chordata; class Mammalia; order Rodentia; family Dasyproctidae; genus Dasyprocta; species Dasyprocta punctata. The sequence goes on along the minus strand of RJWM01002544.1, from coordinate 51,006 downwards.
AGCCAGATGCCTGCTAGGTGGAGCAGACATGTAGCATGCACAGAAGGGTGAACAGAGAACCTCTGGTATCATCAGACCAGAAAAGGTGGGATACAAAATCTGTGCCATTAGCACTACTGGATTTATCTTAATTCATTGGAAAGAAAGATTTGTGTTATCTGTTCATTTTTTGTAAGAATCTTTTTGGTTTATGTGGTGCACTCCAAGTACCTACTTTGAGGATAATGCCACACAGTGTAGCAATTATTACTTTTCTCCTATCATTTGATTATGAAATTTTGTTTTATTTTTTCATAAAATAAAAAAGAAGCTTATATTTTCTGCTGTTCCTATCATGACTCAATAGAAGAATTTAAAGGCTTTTAATCTTGTAAAAAATATGACAGAACTTTTTCTCAGAACTGAGTCTTTGTGCACACCTGGAAGGTATATGCTGAAAAAAAAAGATTAATAATCTCGAATTCTTACTGTTGATAAGGAGACAAATATACACAGAAAAGATACAAGTTTAGTACAATTAACCAAGGGAAGACAACTGTAGATTTTAAAAATGCTGATAAGATTTTAATTTGTTCCAAGTTGAAAATAACTATATTGCTAGTGTTTTAAGGCACATAATGAGCAATTATATCACACATGATAGATTCAGTAATAAAATATTATCAGTTAGCAGCTGGAACTCATAAAAGCAAAGCACAGTGTGAACATGGAATTTTCTAGGATAAACCATCTGCTGGAAAAGACGATTCTGCAAATTTAAAAATAAAGTTAAAATGTTATTTGCCTCATTTAATAGATCTGTGAAAAACAATGAGATATTGAAAAAGTAGGTGCAATCTTAATTAATTCCATATATTAGACGGTTGCTCATAGCATCATACAGTGATGTGCTGCATATAAATATTACTGAAGTTTCCAGATCGACTGTGTTTAGCTTAAATTATTTGAAGATAAATTTTAGAGATGAAGTAGTAAATGTATATTCAAAGTGCTTGATGTAAATTGCAGATATGCCCTCTTAAAAGATTAAGCAAATTACATTCCAAACTACATTATTTGTGATACACATTTATTTCTTTTTCCATACCAACAATAACTTTTATTGTGACTTTTAATTTTTGCAATTTTACAGGGAAAAAACTGCTGCAGTTTCTAAGATAATTGAGCATCTTCCATTTATTTTACCATAATGCACATTTTCTGTGTTTGTGTCTATGAATGTAATCTTTCTAAAGCTATTTTTTCCTTCTTAAGAACAGATATTCTCATTTAATAATTAATAAAGAATATCAATCATTAAAATATATACATTGCAATATTTCACTTTTCTAATGTTTATTTTAATTCATTATGCCACCACAGTGAATATATTCTGAACTTCTTTTAGGTATTTCTCTCAGTCTCTTTACTTTGATTTCTATATATCAACGTATCATAATATTTTACGTTAGACAATTAGCTATGTTTTAGTAGTTTACTAATTTCACTGTAAGTTATTTAATCAAATTTTATTTTAGTTTGGAGTATTATTATTATCTGAGGCAAAAATCCTGGATTTTTCTTTCCTTGTAATTTGTCACATTACCCAAGCATCATATATTGACTAACGTGTTTTTTTTATTTTGTACATATTTTATATATATGTTTCATGGGTTTTATTTTGTACTTTAAAGAACTTGAGACTCACTAATTTGCAAATGTGAAAATATGAGTAGTGAATATTTAATTTTAACATTTAGTAACCTACTTAATAACCTAAAATTGAAATAAAATCATGTTGAGTGGAATGTTTTTATAGGAAGAGTTAGAAAGTGTCAAATGTACGGTAGCACTATAAATATCAGAAACATTTATTAATAAAAAAATATTCTAAGTGAAATAAACAGGACAACTTTATAGGATTAAGAAACTGAATTCCCAATAAAATTCTAAAAGCATTTGTATATAAATATTAATCTGAGGTGGATATATGACAAGACATTTTTCAATAAGTGGAAGGTAAACTCATGGATGAAATATAGAAGTTGGCCTCAAAAGTATCAGAATAATGTGGTTAGCTAACAAAGACTTTGTGGTAGTCACATTCTTTTTTCCCCAAGACACAGTATTCAGCATCCGCAATGTAAAAGAGGGGAGGTTTTATGAATGACTGAGATTTCACTCCACGGCCAGCTGCTCCAAGACACAGGCATCATGGGACTTATGGAAGCTGAGTCAGGAACATCTTAAGTACTAATCCCAACTGTATAATGTAGTGAGACCCTCAAAAAAAAAAAAAGATAAAGAAAAAGAAAAGTTGGAGATATTGCCAAGTGGAAAGGGCCTGAGTTCAAATCCAGTAACCCACAGCCAGATGTGATGGCAGGCACCTGTAATCCCATCACTCAGGAGGCTGAAACAGGAGGATCACTGTGAGTTCAAGGCCAGCCTGGGCTACAAAGTGAGTTAAAGACTAGCCTTGTGTTCTGTATGGCAAAACCCTATCTCAAAAACAAGCAACAGCAACAAAAAACAAATCCAGTAACCACACTCACCAAAAAAGAAATAAATAGACAAAAATGTCATAAATATTGATACTGAAATGTTAAATAAAGTAGTAGGTCAACACTTTGAAACATTAATGCAAAGAAACTATCTAGACCACATAAATTTACATATATGCAAATCAAACGGATTCTGTATCAAGTAATCTAATAGCATAAATAATCATAGTATTTAGGTTAAATAAAAATTGAATACAGGATTTTCAATACATGCTGAAATGTTTACGGCAAAGGATTAAATTCATAACTTCATACATTTCAAAAGCCATAGAGTCTGATATTCTTTATAAACATGTATAATTCCATAGAGGGAGAGAGAAATGTCCTAGCTAGAAAGGGAGAAAATAATTGATAGATTCCTTTGAATATGCCCTGATAACTATGTAGAAATTCATTGATAATTAAATTCAGGAAAAGAAATAATGAATTATAAAATTTTAAATATTTTAGCTTATATTTTAACATTGCATTATAATGTTTTCAATAATTTTATAGATATTTAAATGGTAAAATAAAATCAAAGGTAGAAATATAGCTATTACAACTGATAAAATATTTGCATTTGTACAGAAGAAAATTCAAGCTAAACTTAAACAATTATAGGAAGTCAAAGAAATCAAGTTATCACATATATATACTTTTTGAGATAAATAGATATGCTATTTTAGATTGGTAAAGCCTTTAAGTATGCTGTGTCTATATTTGTGTCTATGCATATACCCATCATTTATATCATTTGTACAATTGTGTCTATATCTGTACAGATTTACTCTGTTGGAACTGGGGATATAGCTCAATGGCATAAGTGCCTGCCTGGCAAGCACAAGGTCATCAATTTGATTCCTGGTACCAAAAAAAAAAAAAAAAGAATAGATTTACTCTGTTACACAAATGTAGAACTGAATATCTGGAAGGTCACATACGGTCCTTGGATGAAAATGATTTCATAGTGTAAGGGACAAACTCCTCCCCACTTCACCTATGACTTTGTTGTAAGGCTATAATTTCATCAGTATACTTTAGCAAATCTTATGTAGCTCAAAGTTCATTTAAAAATAAATGAGTACCAGCAGTCAAGTAAGAATTAAGGCAGTGCACTAAACTCAATGGCTATTGAAGCAGATTGTTAAACTCGCTTGCTAAAACCACTGCTGATTTCAGGGTCTGTGAATGTGAGCACTGCGAACTGGAGCTCAGGAAAGAACAAAGGCCAAACAGGACATGATTTAGCTAGTCGGCTAATAGGAGAAAACAGGTCATTCTCACAGTCTCACTGGGTTTAAAGAGACAGGGAAAAGCCAAGGCAATCATATGACAGCAAAAAAACTAAGAGGACACACTTGGAGGCTGAGGCAGGAGGATGGCAAGTTCAAGCCCAGCCTGAGCAACTTAGAATTTAGTGAGATACAGTCTCCAAATAAACATTTAAAAAGGACCGAGGATGTTGTTCATTGTTGGCTTCAATCACCAGTACTGAGAGAGAGGTCAGAGGGAGAGAGAGACAGACAGACAGACAGATAGACAGACAGAGAAACAAAATGACCTGCACTTTTCATGTAAAGCTTTTCAAACTCACTCTATCTTAACCAAAAAGTTAAACATAAACCTCTTAATCTGTAGAACCACCACTAACTAAACAGATAGTGGAAAATAAAAACGGATTTTTAACACTTACCAGTGATGCTTACTATTTCTTGTACACGTTTGGGAATAAAAAGCCCTAAGAAGCCCTTTCCTTTTAAACACATTGCGTTTGCACAGTGGGGAAAACAGCACCCTGGGCTCGCGTTGCCCTCCTCGCTGCGCGGCGCCCAAGAGCGCATTTCGCGGGCCACGGCTTCCCCTGTCCGTGCTTCCTGGTGTCCAGCTGTCCTGCTGTCCGAAGAGGGCCGGGTCACCTGTGCGGGCTCCGGTTCGCCTCTCCCAGCCCCTCAGGGCTGAGCGGGCTCAGGCGGCTGGGCAGGACCTCCTCCTGGTGTCCCCCCACCTACCTAACCGCCCCAGCCCTCGGGACGGCTGGCTGGGAACCTCGACCAGCGCTCGCCCCCTCTCCACTCTGGGCCCCTCCTGCCGTGAGGTGCGGTTGGCCATGTGGCTCCCTGAGTTTGTCCCCCGGTCAGAGTCTTCTAGGGAGGCCCTGGACACAGGCGGGGCAGGGCCGGGAGCGCAGGCAAGTGGCCTGCGAGGGAGACCCCGGGTGGCAGGCGGGGCTCCGAGAGCTCGGCCTGTCCACCAGGATGCGGAGCGGCTCTGCAGAGACAGCCCCTCAGCGTGGGCCCCTGCCGGCCTGCAACCCGAGGGTCAGAGCCACCCCTGAGCCTGCGAGACCACCCTGGAGGAACACGAAGCGACCCTGATGGGGGAATTGCGCTGTCTCTTGTTAACCACGCGCTTTCTCTCATCATTGATATATTTGGAGGGAAATCCGAGTCTGGTTTGCTCTTGACCCGGCGTCTACCTGGCATTTACAGTGCGGCTTCCTCTAGCTTCCCTGCACCCCCCGGTGTGGTCACACTCCAACCCGTCCTTACCAAGGGCCCTGGATTGTGCCATTCCTAATGGGCACAGTAAGGTGACCACATATTTATCTCCCGGGACAACCATACTGTGTGATTTTTCAACTTTAATTTTCAAATATACCTCGCATTAGATAATAAATTACATGAGTATTTGAGTAAGATACATGACCAGGGAGAAGCACTGGTCCACAGATTTTCCGTTTGGTGAATTAACATCTGCTCTCCTTGTCTACCGCAGTCACCTCTAAATTCCACTGTTCCAAGACGACCTGTGAGTGTGAATATTTCACCCCTGGGTTTGACGTTGCTTCATTAAGTTTGATGATTCATGTGGCTTCTTTTAAGTTGACCTCTGTTAAGTTGATCTCTGTTTAATATCTCATAAAACACCCCAGGTTTCCTTAGCACAGGATCATGGTTGATTGTATTCTATCCATATCACATCAAAGAGAAATTGTGGGCTTAAGGAAGGCAGACAGTACTATTTCTAATGTAAGCAATAAAGCATTTCAACCTGTTTTAGCTCCTGTGTTTGGGAACATCGTTGCTTGTATTTACTCAGCAAGGGGAAGAGACAATACATTGCTAATCTCATGTTTTGCTCCTTCAAAAAATGTAAAGAATATCTGTAGAATTTTTTTTATTTGTGGTACTGAGTATTGAGTCAAGGGCCTTGTAACTGAGCTACACCTTGAGAGTTTTGTATTTATTGGTTTATTTATTCATTTTATTTTCAGAGAGGATCTTGTTAAGTTGCTAAGTTGTCCACACTGGGCTCAAAACTATGATACTCCTACCTCAGATTCCCTGCATGCTGGGATTACAGGCTAGCTAAGACACATTAGCCTATTGAAACCATGAGGATGTGATGTGTTAGGTACTGAAAGGCTATACTCTTCCCTACTTCTACCCGTAATTCTATCATTATTCCATCCTTACTTCTACCAGCATACTTTTTCTAAAATGATTACCTTGTCATTCTCCTGTCATTAACAATGAATAAGTAATTCAAATGAAAAATTAGATTTTGTATCTCCTTCTGAGACTAGGAAGTAGAATAAGATTCATATTAAACAATAAAATCAATTGCAGATAGGAATTGTAAATTTGTAGATAAGTTGGGCACTGTAAGAAAAAATATACCATCTCTTACTTACTTCATCAGTGCATAATATGCAGAAATCAATAGAAACTGACTTTGTAAAATAGCAAATCATATGGATGATAATACTGAAAGGCAAAATGAATCAACTTTCACATTGAAATGCGTGGGGAAGTAACATAATTTATGTGTACAGAAGGGTAAGTTTAGGAAAACAATGCTTTAAAGTTGTTGATTCAAACTTGGGAATATTCAAATGCCCACTGTGCTAAACAAATGCTCCCCAAGGTGAAAGTATTGCTGCACTCAGGTTATTTCTCCTGCTTCACAAATACATTACAAGGGAGGTTGTCTCAGGCATAAGCACCCTGAGATTGGAGTGAAAACATATCTTATCTGACAACGGGATGTCAAGGTATTACTGAATATGTGAGATGTGGCAAGAGAATGAGCGCCGTGCTAAGAGGGCAGCAATGGTTGTTAGCAAAATACATCAGATCAGTATTTGCACCGTTTTTTGAGCTACAAGGATAAATGAATCAAGTCTTGACTCTTTAATAAATTAATCGTCTTCTTATGCTGAGTTGTCTTTTCCTCTGCTTTTCCACAAGGAGATTACAAATTTGCAAACCTTGCTGGTTTCTTTTATGTTCTTGCTAAGCCAGAAGCCATTCAGTTCATCAATCAATGTCTCTGAAGTGCTCACTAGCTGTATCCCACTTTGGAGTGTAAGCTCTCTTTCTAACTTCCTAAATTATTGTCTTCCTTTATTCTTGCTCTTTTTCCCCCTCTTTCCCTTAGTGCCTAAATAATGAAAATATAAACGTAAATTCTCATTGTCTTTCCATTTACTCTAACCTCACACAGATTTTTTTTTTTTTTGTTACCGAGGATAGAACTCATGACCTCCAGCTTGCCAGACAGGTGCTGTGCTTAATCCTCAGCTTACCCACATTTAATAGTCATTATATTTCATTTAATTTTCAAAGATTAAATTAAACATAACAACACAGGACATATATGGATCGCTTCCCTATCACTATTCTATGCTCTCCTATTTGTGTAAAAAGATACTCACGCCCACTTGTGTGGGATAAGAGTGTGTGTTTCCCACACACAAGGCAAGTCCTAGATTAAATCTCCAGGAGGGGGTGGGGTTGTAAATTATCACAAAATTAGCCTATGAATTCCCATTATTGTGTCACAAACTATCAAAAAGCTAGAGGTTTAAAATAAAATACTTTTGTTTTCTTATACTTCTACAGGTCAGAAGCATGAAATTAGATTCAAGGTTAAAATTAACATGTCAGCATAGCTGCATCTCTTTTGGGGGGCTGCATCTGAAAATGTTTCCTTCATTTTTCTTTAGCATCTAGAGGTTACATTCATTCCTTGGATCATGGTCCCATTCTACCATCTCAAAAGCCAGTGATTTGTGGGGTTAATTCTCATGTTCTGTCTTCTGCCTTATTCTTTCTCTTGCAAGATAGTGCATGACAGCATTGGGTTTGCTAACGGTTACCAGTGTGCATGCCTTTACAATCCAATTCTGCCCCACCATGCAGCCTGAGGAACTCTGCCTACCACAGTTACACGTAATTGATCTCCTAAAGATGACGGTAGTCCTAACTTAGCTGTTCCCATCACCAAGAGTTTTCAAAATAATAGAAACTTTGGTTGAAGAAAAATATGTAACAGAACAAACAAATTAGGCATGGAGAAAGAGGCCAAGAATGGAAATGCATTGGCAGATTTACAGAGCATGACGTACCAGGCTTTCCCTTGAGAACAAAATGGGTGTCCTGTTCATGATGGGATGTGTAGTTGGTAAATACTGTTGTTGAAGTGTTCCGTGTTCTTGCTGAGTTTGTTTCTACTGATGCCCAATGCTAAATGTAAAATTTTAACCTCTCCAAATAGAATTCTAGACTTGTGTAGTTCACCTTTCATGTCTCCCATTTTCCCTCGTGTATTTTGAAGTTCTATTGTTAACTGAATATTACAATAATTTTTTTTGTCTTTTTGAGACAGGGTGTTGCTATGCAGTTCAGATTGACCTTGAGCTCACTTTGTAGCCCAGGCTGGTCTCAACCCACAAAGATCCTCCTGCCTCAGTCTCCCGAGTGCTGGAATTACAGGCATGTGCCACTATGCCCAGCTACAATGAATTTTATAATTACATTGCATCCATTCACCAGGATAACCTCATATCTCAAGGTCATTTGGTTAGAAATTTTCTTTAGGCTATTTATATTTTTAGATCTTTTAGGTCACTGCCTCATTTATCATATGTAATCTGGTCATCTGTGAAAATTTTCCTTCTCCCAAATCTTATGATTCTAATGGCAATATAACCTTTCCAATTTTCTTTTGCTGGGTGCATGATAATGTTTTTTGCCCTTTTTTTGATTTTAGATGGTGTATATTTTTGTACGTTGGATTAGAATACAAAATGTAGGGCTGATTTTAAAACTCTTCAAGTTAGAATCCCTGTTTATTTTGTCCTATTTGACATTCTCTGAGTTTCTCATATCTGAGGTTCGATGTCTATCATTACTTTTAGGAAGTTCCTGACAACTTCTTTTTAAAATATTCTTCCTGCATCCTTCTCTTTCCTTTCTTTGGAGTTTCAGTGACGACTGGGCTCCCCTGTTTCCTCCTAGCCTTGCCGAGGCATCTTGCACCATCTTGGTCAGAGAAATTCCACCTTAACAGTTCTAATTTTTCCCCTTGCTGTATTTATTGGTGGGCTCAGTGATATGCCTGCTCTGTTTTTGATGTAGATTGGGTTGAAACATCCCACAAAGGCCAATGTGGTAAAAGCACAGCCACCAGCTTGACAATATCGGGAGGTCATGGAATCCCTATGGAGTTGTCCTGTGGGAGTTGCCCTATGGATTTGACCTGCAGGTCATGGAGGAGTAGGGGTAGGGGACCCAGCCCCTTCATCTTTAGAGGTCAGCAATTTGCTCCCACAGTGATGGGTGCACACACTCTCCCTCTGAGCACTAGAAACAAACCAGCAATAAATTTGCCTGGTCATGAGCTCAAGCCTCTAAACCTCTGACCACAAGATCATTTTTTGTCTCTGTAAGTTGATAATTTCTGGGTTTTGTGCAGTATGAAAAGACAGCTGATGTGTAGTTTTCTACTCCTGCTTCCTGGCTCCAGCCTCCGGCGTCTTGTAGTTTTCCTGTGGGTGGCAGCGTTTGGTCCCATCTCCCTCAGGTCAAGGCTCTCCTCCACCAAGGAGTGGCCCAGAGGGTTTACACTGCTCTATCTACACATCATGCACCAAGCGGCTCTGCATGCAGATGCTTATTTTGTTGTTTGTTGTTTGGCAGCTGGGAAGCCTCAGGTTAGTCCAGTGAGGTCCAGTGTGTGGTCAGAGCCCTCCGACCACTTGGCAGACCGTCCTTCCTGCTCAGTGCTCAGATGGGGCAAGGAGCGCAGAACTCCCTTGGCCTCTTCCACAATTACACTGCTCCACTTCATCTGAATCATCCACTCCATGGGACTGAGAGACACCCAGAGACTGGACTGGCTGGCAACACAGCGGGGTGCACTGTCAGGAGGGGACCCAGCTGGAGGTGGGGCCCTGGGGCACCTTGATGCGCATCTCCCACTGCTGCTCTTCCATGCTCTGCTGTTTCACTGCTGTGTCCAGCAGCTTTGCTCTGACTTGTCCTTCTGTCATGATGCTCTGCTTCTGGGCCAACTGTCCACAGCCTGGAACCTCAGAAACCATGAGCTAAGAGAGGTCTGTCCTCCCTTAAGAAGGGAAATCTGACCAATCTAGACATTAATCCCATTCGTGATGGCCACACTCTCATGACCTAGTGACTTCCCAAAGGCTCTGTGTCTTAGTGCCAGCACCTTGGGGTAAGGATGTTCATGTGCAGGAAGCACAAGTGTTCAGACCCCTATCAGAGACTAAGAGACTGGACACAGGTGAGCTATAACACCTGTCGCAGGGCTCTGTCCTACACTGCCTGGTCTCTACACATGCTTACTTTCTTAGAGTTCTCAGCAGTCACTTATGAGGTCTCTGAGGGGGCTTCTGAAAAATCAAAACACAAATAAACAAAAACAGTTTTCCAGATGATGGAGCTTTCCTGATTTCTGCAGTGGTCAGGAGTTCTACACCCTGCCAACCATGCCTGGTCTCTGCAAGTGCATTAGTTATTCTGCCTGCAGGAACCACTCCAGTCAGTGTCTGTTTTCTCCTGTGCTGATGGAACCTCATCTCACGTTCTCACTTCTTCCTCACAAGGGTATTTGACTTCCCTCAGGGCTGCCTGGATTCCTTAGCCCTTGGAAGGTAGGAAAATAACTTCATGACTTCGATGTTAGTCTGGTTGTTTTTGTTCTCAGGCTAGGTTTGATATCCTTCTTGAATCTCTATCATCCAAGAAACTTAAATGTTGAAGGTCATTTTATCATTGTCGTAGTGTTATCTTTGTTTTCCACCTATATTTGCATTTTCTCAATGAATGAGATAAAGCATTTTTCATGTGTTGACTAAACATTTGGGTATTTTTCCTAAGTCCTTGCTGATTCTTTATTTACTTTGAGGTTTTGCAAATTGTACTTTATATATTGCAGTTTGTTCTTTTACTTGCATAAGAGTGCTCTTAAGAGAGAGGAAAAATGGTAACTACAGTTTCCTTTTTAATGACTTTTTTTGGTTTGAAAAATATTTCATTATCCTAGTTTCATAGTGATAGTCTTCTTGGTTACTCTTTTGACACTTATTTTGATCCTTATACAGTTCATAAACTTATTGTTCACGTACTGAGCCAGGAGTGAGACTTTTGGTTACTTTTTCTACCTCTTTCTTTTAGGTTAAATGTCTGTACCATGAAATCCACAACACGACTACTTTCAAGTGGTTTTCCATGTGTTTAAAATGTCTGTATCCATCACTACTTCCTAATATCAGAAAGATTTATTCTCTCTAAAATGAAACCCATTAATCTGTCATTCCCTATCACCCATCTCAGAGCACAACAGTGACTAATTTGATTTCTATTTCTATTGATTTGTCAATTCTTGACTTTTTGTATAAATAGGGTCAAATTATATATGACCCTTTCTTGCCTGACTTCTTTTACTTATCACAATGTTTTCAAGGTTCGCTTATTTTATACCAGTATGAATACTTCACTCTTTTGTGTGTATGTGTGTGTGGCTGAACATGGTTGTTTAAATACACCACAAGTTATGGATGCACCACTTTCATAAGCTGAAGGGCATTCAGGTTGCTTTTACTTTATGGCTGTTTGGATAATGATCCTATAAATATTCATGGCCATATTTTTGCTTGAGCACCTGTGCTCAATTATCTGCTATATCAAGACAAGGAACCGGTGGATCCCGTGGTGCACTGTGTTGGACTCTGTGGCGTCATTTTGTATTCTCAATAGCAATGTATTAGTTCCAATTTCTTCACATCCTTCACTGCCTGTGCTGTTTCTTTTTGTCTAGAAATAACCAATTTTATACAAAGTAATATTTCATGGTGGTTCTGATTTTCATTCTCCTAATAACTAATGAGGTTGACCACCTCCTAAATGTTAGCTATTGGTCTATCTTCTTTAGAAAGAAGATGCCTGTTGAAGTCATTTGTTTATTTTTCAACTGAGTTGTTTGGCCTTCCTGTTGTCAATTTAAAAGTGTATATCATAAATTGTGGCTACCAAAGCCTTTTTAGGCAAATAATTTCCAACTCTGCAGATCATAATTTTACTTTCTAGATAGTGTCCATTGAAGCATAGAAATCTTTAATAAGATCTAGTTTGTCTAGATATTTGTACTTCAGTACTTGTGTGTATATGTGTGTGTGTATGTGTGTGTGTGTGACATTAGGAAATGATCTCATGAGACTGACTTCCAACCTCACAGGGTCCTGCAGACCCCTACCTAGAAAGTATGGTGAAAGTGTATTTTAAAATTTGAAGTAATCTGGAAAGTATTATTTAACAAATAAAGAAATACCTTTTAGAGGCCGTCTACAATGATGATCAATAGGCAGGAGGCATCTGTTTGAAGCAAAACTCCTCCCTCTTACTTCCCACTCTGGCTAGAGACTGCACCCCAGCCCCTCCTCTGACGTCACCCAGCTTGGACCTCTCCTCCCAAGAGGAGCAGGAAGTCAGCCTTTGCTTCCTGTTGGCAGCCGCAGGCAACTAAAGCTACACCTGACAGGAGTGCGTTGGAGCTGGGAATTTCCTTCCCCCATAGCTGGGATGTGCGAGAGATGCTCTCCTCCGACAGGGCATTGTGACTCCTGGGGTCCTGAGCACCTCTTCCCCAGCCCGTGAGTGAGCCATTCCCCACACAGAAGGGCAAACTGAGAGGACCGGGCTGCATGGCCGCGCACACTCAGCTGCAGAGTGGGGCCGGTGCTCAGAGGAGCGCGCCGATTTCTCACCTCCCGCCCCAGACCTGTGGTGCAAGGGCTTTGTGTGAGAGTGGAGAAATGAAATGAGAAAGATGTCTCCATCTCTCCTCTCACAGACTGAGTTTGAGCCATGTGAGCGCATTTGGGAAAACAATGGAGGTCACAAAGAAAAGGATTGTGGGGAGCCTGAATGCCCAAAACAAAGTGTGTGCTGGCTCGGGATGTCAGCACTGAGGGGAGCGCTTGTGGGGGCAGATTAAGAATAAGCGATTCACCTAGAAAGCACTGTTTTAAATTGTTTTAAAGAAGACTGCTTTAGAGGGAATCTTTTTAGAACACAACAGATCAACTGACAGTGGGCCCTCATAGCTGGATGTGGAAGAGGAATAGCTATAGCACGTCATCCGAAGGTCACCAAGGCTGAGCCCCAGGCTGCACTCCACCTCAGCAGCACCAGGGGCTCACGCTGCGCAATGAGAGGGAAATGGATTGCATCAAAATAATCCAACAGTCACTGAAAACAGAAGCAAAGACAAAGGAGCAAACAGCAGCAACAACTTTAGCAATGTGCCAGAAGTGACTTGATCTCAGAATTGCTCAAACAAGGAATATCGATAGGCTAAATTACTGAAAGAAACAAATGCAAAAGAACTATGGAGTTGAAAGGTGCAATAAATGCAGTTTTAGATGTTTGTTAGAGAGTCTAAATAGTACCTTAGAAAAAGGAGAAGAACAAATGAGCATAGGGAAAGATCAATAGAAATTTTGACAGGTGACGCAGAAAAAGGAAGAAGATGAACCTCAGAGAAATAGGGAACCACACAAGACATACCGATACATTCTTAATGGAGAGCTCAGAGAAGGAGCAGAAGAAAGATAATTTTAAAATAATGGGAGAAACTTCCTGAATTTACTGGAAACAATAAACTATTACTCAGAAATTCAAAGTAGGGTAAATGCAAAGTAATCCACATGCAGACACATACATCATAGTAAAACTGCTGAAAATCGTAAGATGATTTAAAATGATGAGGAGAAAAGCAGCGTGTTCCTACAGAAGTCTGGTAAGATTAACATTGGGCTCTCTCTAGACTCGGTGGACTGCATTCAAAATCCTGAAAGGAAGAAGCTGCTTACCGATGGCGGAGACAGAATGCAGATTCAGCCAGACCAACGGCCAGGCCAACAAATACAAACAAGGACATTTGTTTAAGACAAATGATAAGGATGAAACTCTGCTATTGGAAGATTTGGATTTAATTCCAAATGCCCTGGTCCCTAAACACCATTGATTTCTTTGGGTCTAGGAGCATACTTTCTGGCATAAAAAACAAAGTTTGTACTGGTGTAAGAATTGTATATCTTCCTTGAAAAGTTGTAACTTATTTTCATGCACTCATCCCTCCCAACCTTAATTGCTCCCAGTTATTGAACTAGTGTCAGCAGCAGCAAATCCAACCACAAATTCAAAGGTGGTCAATTACAGTGTGAAAGGCAGAAAAAGAAATCTTAGCAAAATAAGTATCATTTTTCCTCCAATTTATATTAACAAAAGCTTGTGTTTGTACCTTAGAACGGATTTTGGAGACGTGCAGTCCTGTAGGGAGAAACATAATTTTAAGTCAAGGACTAGAGTACTCTCTTCTTAATAAAATGGAAAATAAAATGCAATATCACACCCCAGGACAGGTTTGCAAATTAATGTCAATATCAAAACCTTATAATATGCAAGGTCTATGGTTCCTAGCAGGCTCACAATTAACTCCTACTTGCTTTGTCCAGAAAAAGAAAGAAATGGTTCAACAAGAAAGACAGTGAATTCTCTTGTGAGCTAGGTTGGTGCTGGTAATCATTACCCCAGATGTACTCCTCTTGCAAGAGCAAATTAACAGAGATTTGGCATGTGTGCCTCAGTTATTGACACTGCTGTTCATATTTTACTCTAGATTTGCATTGTTCAGTGTGGTAAATAATGACCCTATCTGGCTATTGGAACATAAATTAATGACATTAAGTAAAATTAAATATTCATTATCTCAGCCACTAATTGGCTCATTAGGAATTATCTTTGTAAATAAGCAGGGTCTTTCCATCTAAAGAACATCAGAGGTTGCTTAATTAATAGGCCATCTCACAAAGACTGAAACTGTGCTAACCTCTTGACATATATGGGCAAATAGAATACTTATGAGCCTCTTTCTGAAATAAACACCTCAGGAATTATTTTATAACATAGATTCATGTTTCAAAATGATACTCTTCAACTTTTTGAAATATTAGCTTCCCAGGAGTAAAAATCCAACTCATAAAATATCTTAATAAAATTGGATGCCAAATGTTTAAAACTCAAACAATGCTTTCCTCATAATCAGGGGAAGAGAAACGGAAAGTGATCTTAAAGGCCAGCCTTTCCACCTTCCCCCAACCCTGGGGTTCCCGATCCCCGCGGGCCACACACTGGTACCTGTCCCTGGCCTGCCAGGAGCCAGGCCGCCCTGCAGGAGGCGAGGATTTTTTTTACTGTCCCAGGAGCACGAACCCCACTGCGAGCTGTGAACCCGGCATGTGACGGGGCGAGCTGGGGCGGTGCCTGTGCCTTTGGAATTCAGTCCCCTCCAGTCCTTGTGGAACTCGCCTTCCGCAAAACCGGTGCTTGGGACCGAAAACGCTGGGGACCACTGGCTTTGCCCATCAGTTTTTAAGTCTTTTTATTATTATTATTATTATTATTATTATTGTTATTATTATTATTATTTTGCTGTCCTCCCGAAGTGCGCGGGGACGCAGAGGACGCGCGCTCGGCTCCTGCCAGGGGAGCTCTGGGTTCTCAGGGTGGACCAGCGTTCACACCCGTCTCTCTGCATTTTCCGCTGTCCCCTTCTTGCTGAAATTGTACTCGAGCTGTGCCGCAATGCGCGTAGATTTTCCCTGTTTCCTCTCTGCCCTTTCTGGCCCCAAAGCACCCCTACACCTTCGTTCTCCCCAGCCTGAGTCCCTTGAACCGGGCCGGCGCCGCGGCGGGGAGAGGCCTCGTGTGCCCAACCTTCCCTCGCCCGCTGAGGTTTCCACGGCCAGAGCCACATCGCAGACAGCGAACGGTTTCATAATACTAATCAGTCCAGTGAAGGGGACTCTACGAGAAGGGCTGAAATAGTTCAATAACAGGGAAATAAAACCGTGTAAATAAAGATGTATGAGACCCAAAATTACTAAAACATCCATACTGTCCTCCAGAAGCATCATTGCCCATTGGGGAATAATAAAATAAGTATATACATATTTTATAACTTTATGCTTTCTTCACATAGCTTTTCCTTCTCTTTCCCTTTTGTTTTGTTTTGTTTTGTTTTGTTTTGTTTTTTTGGTTTTTTGGATTTTTTTGGTACCAGGGATTGACCTCACAACCTTGCACATGACATGCAGGCGCTTGTGCCACTGGACTAAATCCCTGGCCCCTTTTTTTCTCTTTCTACTATAGCAAAATTATAGATTATTATTTTTATCAAGATGTTTGTATAATGTGTTTTATTGAAATTAATTATTAAAATTACTAAAAATACAAATGCACTTATAAATGTACAAAATTTAAATACATTTACAAAATGTAACCATTGAAAGTAAAACATTTTATGGAGGTTTTTAGGGTTGTTTTTCTCCTAAAATTCACAATCCCTCATAGAAAGAGGGGTACAAAGTATAGTTAAAATATGTAAAATTTGAATAAAATGAAAACAGAGGCAAATTTCTAAGTTTTAGTCTAAATGGTCTTGCTAAATACTCTGTAAAATGGAGACCATGTGCTTGCAGTGTGAAGGCGGAGATGCAGGCAGCGAGCTCCGAGCAGCCGGATCCTGCTGGGACCTGACCACCGCGAGAGCTTGCACCCCTTTGGTACGTGGGGCTCCAGTAAGGGTCGTGCTTTGTTATCCAGGGACTTGGTGCAGTGCGCGGCTTGGGGAGGGCAGCCTGGACCACGAGCCACTCTGCCTAGCGCTGCGCTGCGCCGGGGTAGACGCTGACCGGAAGGAGTCCAGTGAGCAAAACGCCAGGTGCATTGGGTTTCTTTACTCCCAACAAACAGGCACTTGGGAGCGGCTCGCTGGCACGCAAGGCGATGCCCACCGCCAGGAGAGAAAGAAGAGGATGTCTTCCATCTCATCGGGGCGCCCAGAGCAATGGACGTGGCGGGCCGCAGACCTCTGAGACTAAAAAAGAACGACCAAGTTGTGTTCGCCCCAAATTGTAGCTTAATAAACTACAAGTAAAGGCCTGCAATGCATAAAGCACGTTTTTTGTTTTGTTTTGTTTTCAATGTTTTTAATTAATTTATTTATTTTTTGATTTATGATGCCTGAAGTCAGTTCCAGTTCTGATTCAGGGAGAAGCAAAGTTTAGAAATGCACAGGAGGAACAATATTTTAACTTAGCTAGTCTATATTTCAGTGTTAAAATCTTACAATTCTATTTGAACCACTAAAGATGTTGACTGTAGAAATGAAATAAAGAAAGCATGCGTGTGTGTGTATTTGCTGTTCTATAACAAAACTCCACATTCTGGGTAGTGTTTTCCACCTCCGTTTTCATGAGCACATTTTTGCAGTGCATCCTGACCCCACTCCTCAGCGGGTGTCCATGCTGCACATGACACATCTTAACTCCTCTGCCCCCCTCTCCATCCCTCTCCAGTGCTTGGAGATTCCCCAGCAGAAGGTACTCGTACCTCACGACTGGGGAGGCAGGTGTCCTTCTCAAGGCCCTGATTGGTCTCTTTTCCACATGCAGCATGCAGCCCAGATGCTGCATCCACCATAGAGGAGGGAGGCGGTGTCCTCACATGGCTGAAGAACTGAAGGACTGAACACCTGTCCTCCACCCCATTTACGAGGCCACCACACTCATTCATCAGGGGGCCACCTCATGACTTAGTCACCTGCTGAGAGTGCCCCTGTTAATACGACCACTGGCCACTAAGCTTCAACACATGGGTGACATTATTACCCACTCTTCTTCCACCTATGGATTTTATAAGGCATTTTATGAAATCTCTTTTTAGATCATTTAACACACTTGCCAAGAATTAGTGAACAAGTATACCCACGCAGCTTTGTATTTATCACCTTCAGTCCCCATGTGTGGAATATTCTTATCTGATTATACATGCATGGTAGTGGAGTTGACTTTCAGCATTGGACTGCTGTTTTGTTTTTTGCCATTTAATCACTTTTTTTTCTTTTTTCTTTTAAAAGAGAAAAAACAGAACAGTAAAATGAAACAAAACAAAACAGTGATAGGACAGTAGGAAATTCACAGTCATTAATATAATGCATGTTGTTGTCCTCTAAATAGATGCTCAAACTACCAGCCCCAGGCTTGCAAAGTCAGTCAAACAACACAAATGTCAGGGTGCTTCCCTACTTTGGTTATTATTGCCCCCGCTGGCTGCCTATGGGTGGGAGGTACGGGGGCTGCAAAGGCAGCTTCCTTGCTGCCTCTCCCTGGCTGACAGGATGTCACCCCTGGTTTTCTTACTTTTGTTGGATTCCTGAATTCTCTCTCTCCATGGGCTTCAAGTCTCAGTTCAGATTCTTCCTGTGTCCGTGGGACCCACCTCTCTCCTCCCCCTGTTCCTCTTGCTGCTGTATTCCAGGGCCTGGACCCTGAAACTCGGAGGGGTTCTTTCCCTGCTGCTCACCACTCCACCGTGTTCCTGGAAGTCTTAATCACTTTATAATGGTGTATAAACTTCTGTCTCTTCCTGAAGTTCACTGCCACCTAAGGCTAACATTAATACCTTTCTTGGTGAAATGGCTTCTGCACATGATTGTGTGAGTTCAGGTGAAGGACACTGCTGTCTTCAGCGTGAGCTGGTGGAAGGGCACACACAGCACTAGGAGGAGGTTGCGGGAGGAGCTGTGGAGGGGCCATGGGGTCTGACTTGGGCCAGAGGGTAGGGGGAGGCTTAGTAGACCATGCAGGCTGGAGCTTGCTCTCCCACTGGGGCCTGGGCGCCACTCATGCCACCGCCTCCAGCAGCTAGCACAGTGCCCCCCACGCCCAGGGTCCACTTGGTCACCTGTGGCAGAGCCCTCCTCACCCGGGCGTGGTGCCGTCTTCTATCTAATTTTTTTCCCAGTGTCATTGATTTTGTTCTTAAGACGAATTTCCACATGGAAGGTTCTGCATCTTTTTAAGCTTTCATGAAGCGTTTTTCAGTTGTCATCCCAAAAGTTAGACTAATTTCAAACCTGTCATCAGTGTATACAAAGATTAAAGGCAGAAACGTTCGATTACTCCACCTTCTAGGTAAGTCATTCCACTTTTTAAAAACTATATTTGGGGCAGGGGACGTAGCTCAGTGGCACAGTATCTGCCTGGCAAGTGCAAGGTCGGGAGCTTGATCCCCAGTAACAAAAAAGAAAAGAAAAGTAAAGAAAAGAAAAGAAAAGAAAAACAACAGCAACAACAAAAACCTATTTTTGCACAGCCCTGAGTGTGAGATCACAGGCAAGGAGGAGAATCGCAAGGGCTTCGGTCACGTGGGAAGTGTAGCTGTGAGCTCTGCTTGGACCACAAGACATGGAAAGGACTGAATGCCCTTCCATGAGGAGCTGAGGAGCTTCCCACGTAGTTTCCTTCCAGGAGTCAGGGGCACTGGTCACAGCGCACACGTCTGAGCCATCCTTTGTAGTCAGCAGTCAGTACCTGCTGGTAACGGACAAGGCCTTGTGACAGAGTCAGAGTGTTTTGGGGATGAGCTGTAACATGTATGTTGCAAGCTAACGTCTTGACTGAATTCATTGAGCTGCACATCTCTGATCTCCTGGACCAGGGATGTGACCCCCAGGTCCCTGTCCCAGGCTTCACCCTGACTTCATCTTGTTAGAGCGCTCAGTCATTGTTCCTAATGGATCACTCTTCAAGCAATGAAGTTGGAGCATTAAGTTCAGTCCTCAGAAGTGTTTGAAAACCACAGCCATGACGACAGACTGACTTCTGCTGATCTTTCAGGGTCTGCCAGTCTTGCAAGTTTGCAACCTATCCCTGACCCTGGGTCTCCTTTGATTTTCTTCCACCACAGCTACCATGCTGTAGGTTGAACAACACAGCTGTTTACTGTTCTGCAGTCATTCAGCGCTACTCAAGAGGGTTCATTGTCAGCTAAAGCTGTCTTAGAACTGAAGTCTTGCCGGAGTTCTAGTGACATGGCCCATCCCGTGATTAGCAGAGCCTGAGTTCCGATCAGCACCTCCGAGTGACCGCTCCAGCAGCATACACTCTGCTGTTCCCAGCATCCAGCCTCACCCATGTCTCTCTCTCTCTCTCTCTCTCTCTCTCTCTCTCTCTCTCTTTCTCTCTCTCTCTCTCTCACACACACACACCTGCACACACAATTACTTTCTGCTAATCCATTATTTCCTTGTGCTTTTAGAGTCTTGCAGGTTCTCGAGTCCCATCTCATGCCTGGCTCTGCCAAAACATGACCAAAGTCAGCAATGTGGGCGACAGGGCAAGATTCCTGATGCTCGCCTCATCACTTCTGGGGGGAAGACCCAACCTGGAGGGCAAATTCTTTCCCCTGAAACACGGATCCCACTGCAGCATCATTATGATGTCCTAAGTAGCAAACTCGCACTCGTACCAGGAGTTGCTGCTTTCTTCTTTGAGCACAGGTCTTGATGTTCTTGCTAAGAAGTGATTTGTTAATCCCTAGTGTGGTTTCCTTGAATTACTAAGAGACAGCCACTGCCTCCGATCTCTGCTCATGTCCTTGCGATTCAGCACAATTGCAGCATTTTACCCAATAGTCTTTTCTGGAGTCAGCCCCACCTGTTGCTACGCTGAGAACCAGAAGAATGAAATAAGTAGCAAGGCTTCTCTTCCATGAGAAACTCCTAAGCATAAGTAATTTAAAGAGCAAAATAAAAGGTGATTCCTCCTTAAACAGGGAGCAAGATTGTGGGGATTGGAAAGCGATCTGGAGATGGGGGGTGATGGATGTATGTGCTCATTCCCTAAGATGAATGTGTTAATTATGTATGGAAAACATATATGAATAATTTTTAATCAAATAAATACATGAACTGGAGCAGCGAAAACAAAGAATAATAAATAAATCATTCTATACTTATATTACATACATTTTTATATATAGTCATTATGCTTACATATGGATACACTCATGTAAACACACAGTTATATTATGTGTATTTGTAGGTAGATAATACCCATATACATAATTATATAATACAATACTATAATATATATATTTCTTCAAACAGCATTTATGATATTATGTACATAATACTGTATATACACAAGTATAATTTATAAGGATACATAGTGTAAATCACACAATTTATATAATATCATCCAGTAAACAAATTTTTTTGTCTTTTATTTTTATTTATTTATTTTTTTTTATTTTTTATTTTTTTGGTACCAGGGATTGAACTCAAACCTCACACCAGCCAGGCAGGTGCTCATGCCACTGAGCTAAATTCCCAGTCTTATTTCTTGAGACAGGGTCTCACTATGCAGTTCAGGTTGGCCTTGAACTCACTTTGTAACCCAGGTTGATCTTGAACTCACAATGATTGTCCTGCCTCAGCCTCCCAAGTGCTGGAATTAACGTTGTGTGCCACTACGCCCAACTGAGTAGAAAGGTTTAACAAATATTAACTTTAGAAAAAATTATTCTGATGGATTGTGAGGAAATAAGGTGTTATAAACATATACAGTATCTTTTCATCCCTCCCCATTTGGTGTTGAATCAGTCTTGTGCAGTCACTGTATTTGTTATTATTGATCATTCTTCCAAAAAATCAGAAAGGCATTACTATGTGGCCAAGAAGCAGCATTGCTATTATATTTGCTACAAATTGTGACATTAGGAGAACTACATAGAGCTCTGTGATGTGGGATCAGGTTTGTTAATGCAGTAGCATTGTATACACACCATGGTGGGACATTGTCAAAAGGATCATCACATTTTTTAGCTTTACAGTTGACAGATGGACATCTAGCTTATTTTATGCTAGAATATTGTGAGTTTAAAACAATTTAAATGATAGTTAAAAACTACATATTTGGAGCCGGGCGTGGTGGCGCACGCCTTTAATCCCAGCACTCGGGAGGCTGAGGTAGGCGGAGAGTTGTGGGTTCGAGGCCGGCTTGGGCTACAACTCGAGCGCAAGGCCGGCCTGAGCTACATAGTGTGACCCTGCCTCAAAAAACCAGGGCCGGGAGTTTGGCTCAGTGCCTTAAGCGCCTGCCCTGGCAGGCGCGAGGTTGTGAGTTCAATACCCGGTGCCGCAAAAAAAAAAAAAAAAATACATATTTGGGAGGACACCATGTGATGATGAAACACAAGTATTAATATTTAACAATAACATTTGGAATTTTGTCAAATTTGTGGCTAGAGTTGGAAGTTCAAGGTGGTAGGGGCTTTCATCTGCAAATGTATTAACTCTTGCTACACAGTTCTCCAAAATGGTTCTCACTGTCATTAGCATTCTCGGCTTGTGTAGAAGACCTGTGTATTTCCACATCTCTGGATCTCGCCCCAGCTTGTAGAAGAGAAGTGGCATCACACTTTTGTATATATCTGCACTTTGGGGTTACTCTATTGTGAGAATATTTTTAAAAAATTACCTATGAGTATCTCATGTTCATTTTTTTCTGGTTTATTTTCCTTGTTTATATATACTTGTTCCTAATATATTCCCTATTCTTAGGTCCATAGTTCCATTGTTTTATATTTTCTTCAATATTTGATACTTCCTTCATATACTAACATCATTAGTCTGTATCTTTTTTACTGTTTTACATAGGAATTAACTTCCTTATCACAAAGTAGCTGGTTTTGTAGTCCATTGATTTTTTCTGTTGTGTACTGCAACATGTCATAAAATGAGCAAAAACCTGTTTCTGTGACAATTCTATGCTGTTTAAAATATTGTAGCTACAGAATGATTTGAATATTTAAACATATTTCTTATTTTGTACTACAAAATTATGTAAAAGAACCCCAGAAACTTTCCCCATTGTAATTCATCTGCAGTAGTTATAAACTTGGAAATTTCCCTAAGATTCCAATTTTCTTAAACTTAACCTGATCTTCTTCATATTGTAAGGCTGAGAATCAAAACATTTGTTCTGAAGCTCTTTGTAGCCATCAGTCCCCTAAGGAACATAAATCCTTGTCTCCAAAAGCTTACTCTTCTTACAGACTCCAGAGGCCCACACCCAAGCTTGGTGCTGAGAAGATGGTTCTTAGGAAAGATTCATGCACATGGCTTGTCAAAACAAGAGCATCTCCTTCCTTCCTCCCTTCCTTTCTCTCTTTCCTCCTTTTTCCTTCCTTCTTTTCTTCCTTCCCTCCTTTCATCCCTCCTTTCTTCTTTCATTTCTCCTTCCCTTCCTTCCTTCCCTCCTTCCTTCCTTTCTTTTTCTTTTCTTTTCTTTCTTTCTTTTTTTTTTTTTTAGGTGTAAAGTTGGGGATTGACCCATTGCTTTCTACATGGAGCAACATCTTCAGCATTTTATTTATTTTTATTTTGAGACAGGATCTCTCTAAGTCACTAAATTGCCTAGATGGGAACTTGCAATCCTATTGGCTCAGCTTCCCAGAGTGCTGGGATTCCAGACCTGCAACTCCAAGCCCTACTGAGCATATGCAAATAACCAATGCCATGAAGCATTAAGGCAACTTAGTAGAAGTTTCTGAATTCTGATGCATGAGTGAAAATCAGGACTCATTTTTAAATCTGTCATTTTGGTTTATAAAAGGGGAGTCCCAACACTCAGAGGCTGAGTCAGGGTATTTACAAATTCAAGTCCAGACTCCAGAAATTTAGTAAGAAAATGTTGGGGATGCAGCTCATTGTAAAGGTCCAATAGTGACAAAAAAAAAAAGAAAGAAAAAGAAAGGATGCTCACAATCATGCAGAAGAAGACTAATAAAACAAGATCAACCACCGCCCAAACTACTAGCCCGCTAAGGTCTCCTTAGTGCTTGCAAACCTTTATAAAATCCTTCTTACAGCACTGCTTCTTCACTTAGTAATCTGCAGGAAAGGACCCTGGCATTTCCAACTCAGGCCCTCAGAGAGAACTTCTATGCATGCCAGATTAAAATACATTCTTGCAGGGCCATAGCTGAAAAAATCACTCTCTCTAGAACTCCAAGACGGGCCCACTTTCTTGACAATAAAGTCAGTCTTTCCAACAGAGCTTTCCCATGACAAAGCAGCAGAGAAAGTGCGTGCTTGTGTGCATGCATGCCTGTGTGCGTGTGTGTACTATTTCATTCCTGCAGTATTGCATAGATGTGATGAATGGAATATGAAAACTTAGAACAGTAGAATAAAGGAAAGTACCATACCCTACTGGGAACACAACCTGTTTCCCTGTGTTGTAGACAGCCTCCCTTTACTACACAGTGGATGGTGAGAGAGCAAAGAAGTCTCCAGGGAGTTCCCAGAATGCACATGATTTCTGAAATAGTCATGCTAATCTAATTGTGCCTACAAAAGACTGGGGAGGACTGATCAGATCTTCAAACTGGGAATTTCTATGCATCACATAGTAGGAACATAAAGAAAGCATAATTATTTCTAGGATCTCTGTTTTTAGGAGATGAACAAAATCTTTCATTTTTCAAGGATACTCTGGGAAATCTCAATGGGAGTTGTTTTATACAAAAAGTACCTAAAATGTTATAAGTGTTGTTTCTAAAATCATTATTAGGATAGGACCATATGATTATAAGCATATGAATCATCAAACAGTTCAGAGATGAGGAGGTGACAGAGCCTTGGGTATCAGAGATAAAAATACCATGATAGCTATTTAATCAGTGTAATAAGAAATATGTAAAAGTAAACAGAATTAGATACAGAATAGCTGTTTTTGGCTTGTTCCTATTTTAAATGTCTTCAAAACAAAGAGAGTGGAGGAATTTAGAGAATAGGTGAAATAAAAGTTGAAAATAAAGTAGTTTCAGAATGGATATTGTTAGATATCCATACTTGCAATTTTTCTTAAATTTTGTGTTTCTTAATTCTTTATCTCATTCCTATCCAAGGGAGGCATCACGTGAGCCACACATGTGATTTTAAATATTTTAATAAAAACATTTTAAAGAGTAAAATGATATAGCAGAAGGTAATATCTATGGTGCCTATGACAATTTTATTCCATTATATGCACAGTTACTATGTCTTTGGACTGGAATTAAAGTTCAGTGATAGAGCACTTGCTTAATATGCAAGAGGCAAACCTTTGTCCTGCTAAACAATATATACATGTATTTTCCCAGCTTGTGACTTTGTATCATACTTGTTTTGCAGCCCAACACTTCATAATTAATCTGTGAACAGATTATAAAAAATTTACAATTGAAAAGATATTTACATATCTGATTTGTCCCAAACAACTTAATAGTTTCCTAATAATTGAATTAAATGTTAGTTTATATTGTAAATTGATGAAAACTAAAATAGAAACAAATACTTACCAGCCACAGCTACTGCTATCCACGGCAGGGACTGAGAGGACAAGGTGTCTCTGTCCCCCATCCCTCCCTCTCCTGAGGGTGGGGACCAGGTCGGATTGACTGGAAAAATAAATGATGAAGGTATGAAGCTGTTTGGGACAAGCAAAGGAGAAACAGGGAAAAAAAATTCAATTTATCTATCTAAACCATTTTAGAAGAAGGCACGTAGAGCCCCAAAATTTTGGGAAAACGGCCCATGGTGGTCAGCGAGTTTTGAACATGCATGGGAGTAGGCATGTCCATGCACACACAGTGGCTCCCTGAACTTACCTGTGAGGTGTGGACCTCAGCCTGAGTCTAGCCTGCCCCATACCAGCCCTGTGGCCTGGGCAAGTTCTCTTCATTTATCTAGATTCTGATCTGTAAATGAAGGACAACAGTATTATGTTACTCTGCTTTTTAATCTCTCTAATAAAATATGCAGACAGGCAAATTTTTAAGGAAAATAGGTGGCATTAGCTCATAGTTTTGAAGACTGACTGTCCCAAGAGCATGGCACAGGTTTTGCCCTCCATGTGGTGAGCAAGTAGCCTCCAACACACCCTTCCTGCAGGCTGCTTCTGCCTTGAAACCAACATTCCAGGCAGGAGCTGAAACAAGTCTCTGCTCCCTTAAGCTGGGAGTGTTGGGTTATCCCATCGGAGGGAATGTGAATAATACAAAAGATTTGTATCAGAGGAGTGGGGTCATTGCTGTAATCACACCTGACCGTAAAGGTGGAGATGCAGCAGGTGCAGGTGAGGGAAGCCTTAGAATGTTGTAAGCAAAGGTTGATGGGTGTTGCTGCTCAGAGCTCAGAAAACAAGATGCTGTGGGGAATACAGACTATAAAGTTTAGGATTAAACATACTCCAGGCCTGAACAAGAACTCGTTCAGAAACTCATTTTGCTAAATTCTGACAAATGACTTGTCTTCATTTTGCCCATGTCCTAAGACTTTGCATGAGACTGAATTTCAAAGTAGTGTAGTAATTAATTTGGTGGAGGGAATTTCAAGAAAGCTCAATGCTTGGGGCATGGCATGGGTACTGGTTCTTTCTTTTAGCAAGATGGACAGTGAAATTTAGGAACAAAAAGCAAACCAAAATAAGAGAAAATTGTATATTTTCCTGTGTTTATGTTAGTGCTTTCTTAATTACCTCCTTTGATGTCCTCACCATTCTCTGTGTGTGCGCTGTCCTGGGACACACAAAACTTTTGCCTTCCCCCAGTTTTTCCGTTACCTATGCCCTGTCTCCATAGTACTGATGACTCTGTCCAGACCCATATACCCACTGAGGAGACATGCATAGCTCCAAGGTGATTCAAAGATGAGAAAGTCAGTGGGATAAGTATGCTATTCCTGGGTTTCCCTAGTGGTTTGGTGAACAGCTAATGTGTCTTCTTAAACACCTCTCACAGCTTGGAGTGCCTCTCCAGTGACAGACTTTTCAGTACTGTTTCTGAGAGGCAGTAGGTACTAGAGCAAGCTCTGCATATTTTGGGAAACTCTGATCCTTGTTACCCTTGTCATAATTTATTTTACAATTTAATTCAAATCATTTAACCTTCCTGGGTTGCAGGGTGTGTCGGTGGTGGTAATTGTGTTTCATTTGCGTATTATGAACAGTGACAGCTGAACTCTATGCCTCTTAGAAATCATGTGAAAAGCGGATAAGATGGTCATTATGGGAACGTGTTCCAAACGTGTTTGCAGAATCTTCCTAGAATATGTTCTATAATTTTTAAAATTTGTCTTTGGTTGTGTGTCTCATACCATGCTCTTCCTCTATGACTCAGTAAACATAATGAGCAGAAGGTGGGCTGAGGTTCCTCGGAACAAATCAGCACCAGGCTTCCCTGCAAACGGTGTGCGTGGGCTATGGGAGGTCTGCAGAGTGATTTCCATACATGCTTTTGGAAAGAGCAATAAATGGGTGAAATGAAAACTGCACTCCAAAGCACTTCAGCAGCAAACGTGGTTCTCGTGAAAGTGAACAGCTTTATTACAAATTATTTTCCAAAGCAAAAGTCTATCTTTTGAAACATGTATTTTCTAGAAATTCATCAGGGGACATCACTTACAGTTTCCTTAATTGAACTTTTAATTAGACCACCGAGATTACTCTAAATGTTTCTTTTGATAGTAAGTTGTGCACTGTGACCAGTTGCCTTATAAAATAGCAGAGTTGACATTTACTTTCTTATCTTCCTGAAAGCATTCAGATAAGGGTAATTTCATTAGTTCTTGTCTGAGTGATCCTTAGACCCAGGCCCTAAAGCTAAGGAAAAGTTTTTAATAGACTACACTATTCAATATCTCCATACAAAAAAATAATCACAATATTTTGGAAAAGAACACTGCAAACTTATAACTATGAACCACAAAAAATATTAATTGTCTTCTTTGAAAAGACTGACCTTCAGAAAAAAATACATAAAACTGATATTCAGAAGAAAAATGAGCTTCTGTCAGTCTCCAGTGGGTCAATCACAGGAATGCTAAATGCATGTTACTTTATCTCTGGCTGTTTGCTTCATTGTGTGCATAATCAATTACTTATTCTGTAGTGTAAACTAATTAGCCCTTCATAAGAAAGTTATCTTGCACTTGTAATATTCTTCTAATATTAATGTGATTATGTCAAACAATGAGAATGGAAAGGGGAGGGTTTGCATTAAACGATGAACAATGAAAAGTCTGTGACACCTGGCCAGTGCATTGCTGTGGCAGCCAAAGCACTGGGCCTCACTGAGATGCAAAGGGGAATGTGGGAAAGCTAAGTATATGTTTCCGAAGTTTGATTTAAGAGTGCACTGTCAGCTCTATAATCTGGAGACATCTTTTGTTCAGGTGTTTAGGTGAAACATTTCAGTCAAATGTGTTCTACCACAAATCCTGTAGTTTAAGACTTAATACCATTAAATATATACATATATATATATAAATATATATGCACAAAATGCGTACATACATATATACAAAATATGGGAATAATCGTTTTAAAATTATTAAAAGGCATCCTTTGTTTTATGGAAAGTGACTTGCATCAAAAATGACAGACACCTACTGAATGGAGAAACTTCACAGTTCAGAGAGCACACACAGACTATATATATTGGAACAGCCTCCTTTTTATTTTCTATTTATTACATAAGTGCAATGGAAATGAAGTCACCCAATAGATATGTAACTTTGCGTATTTTTCCTTGTTAAACACTGCAAGAGAATAATTCATGCAGCCTGCATAGCAGCTCACACCTGTGATCCCAGCACTGTGGGGGCTGAGAGGCTGAGGCAGGAGGACGTTGAGTTCAAACCCAGCTTGGGTAACTTAGAGATGTTGTGAGACACTGTCTCACAATTAACATAAAAAGATCTGGATGCGTAGCACAGATCAAAGGCCTCAGGTTGTAACCCCAGTAACACACACACACACACACACACACACACTCCACATACCCTCCGTACACTCAGAAGCTACAGTAATATGAAACTTGTTTGCCCGAGCCCTGCCTTTCCCTACAGTCCTTACAGCGATCCCTCCATAACTCTGCCTGTGCAGGAAACACCTCTCCTATGTCTCTGTTTGCCATCTGACGCACAAGGTCAGGAAGGCTCCCTGGCAGTTCTTACTCTGGCTGTGAGTCAGTAGTGACACCTCTCTGTCAGCATTGCTGCCCTATGAGAAACCTCCTTCCAGGGTGAGGCCTGTGGTCTCCCTGCTCTGGGCTGTCTCATTTACACTTAAAGTCATCAAGATAACAACGGTCTTCACTGAGGGTTGGTGGAAGGAGGCTAAGAAACTGCCAAAACACAAATTTTGGCAGCAACATCAAATAACCTCTTTGAAGTAGCATACAAATTCGCACCGTTCAGTTCACTCATTGAGTTTCTTGCCAGAGAATGAAGCAATGAAATCACAGTGCAGCTGAGGCTGTAGAGCCTCCACTGTCCTGTGTCAGGTCCTCAGGATGGATGAGAGAAAGGGACCGGTGTCTCCTTCCCTGCAGGTAGGAGGTGTTAAGAATACTGATGCCCCAGGTCTGGCAGGACCCTCCTGTAATCCCAGCACTCATGGAGGATGAGGCAGGAGGGTTATAAGTTCAAGTCCCACCTGGGTAACTTAGGGGCATAGGAAGGGCCTGTCTAAAATGTTTTTTAAAAAATAATAAAAATAAGGGTTGGAGATATAGCTTTGTGTGAAGTCTGTGGGTTCAATGTCTAGTAGAATCTCCAAAAAAAAGAAAAAAAGAAAAAGTAATATCTAGACATTACACAAAGACAGGGTCTGGCTCTGCTGGGAACTTTGGCATTAATCTTTCAAGGCTCTGAAACACTTTCAAAGACATAAATGCCTGCTGTATTTATTTGCCTCCTATTCTCTAATTCAATAATACCAGCTATAAATATTTCTCAGCTGGCTGTCTAGTGTTTTATTTTCATTTAGACAACTGATAAACCTTAGAAAGAAGGAAAGAAAGAAAAACAAAAAGAAAAGAAGGAAGGAAGGAAGGAGGGAAGGGAGGGAGAAAAGAAAGTTTGTCAATATCAGGAAATCTGCCTGAATAATCAGATTTATTTCAGACACAAGGTACAACCTGGAATTTCAGGAGCAGATGAGTATTTTACTCAGAGCATTTTTGCCTGTATCTATGCTCATCTTTTTACAAACTAAGTTGTTTAAAAGTCAGAACCAGTATTTGTTAGCTTTCTCTTTTTTAGACATGAGGAAAGCAATTCAGAGACAGGTAAAGAATCTTGCTAAAGTTTGCGCAGCAGTTGCGATTCAGCCCCCTGCTTTGACTCCTGCACCCCAGCCACCTCCCCCACTGCCCTTGGCTTCCTGATTCCTCTGATGTCTATTTCACCCTTTGGTATTCTTTCCATTGTCACCTTGTAAATAGGATTTTACCCCTTTACATTCTTCTAATGATTTATCTACCTGTGCTCGTGCAAGAAGAGGGGAGCTAAGCCCGTGAAGACGAGAGATTCACACCAGTTACTGTGGAGAATTCTCCAGACCCTGCTTCCCTGGCAACAGTCGGCTTGTGGAGGGGAGGGATGGACGTGGGGGCTCGTCCGGGGAAACTCGGGTATCTCACAGGAATCCACACGCGGATCTGCCTGGCTGGGCTCAGCGGGCTTGCTGCCTTCCTCTTTAAATCAGAGGTCTGTAATCTACAGTGGGAGGCTGCGAATGCCGTGTGCACAGAGCATGCGCTACACGCACCCTTCGCAAGCCGGGCAGCTGTGCCTCGTGCCTGGCCCTCTCTGCCCGGAGCACAGACTCCGCTGGCTCAAAGCGGCAAGGCTGCGTGTGCGTTCGCGGGTTGACATTTACCAGTTTTCTTCTAGTGTAATACGATTTTTCTTACTAGTGTAATACTAGAAGAAAACAAGCAATCTCAAACTGATCATTGAGCATTCTTAGAGCAAGTAACATAAACTTTTATCTCAAAATAGTTGATTAGACATAAAACTGGCTAATAGTCTCAGAGGCTGCACTCTGAGGGTGCTCACATTTACTTGGGACTACAGCAGCCCAACACCAAACCTGACTTAACTTCATGATCAGATACAAGGTCAATTAATTATGATAAAGTAATACATGCGTTTGCATGAAATTATTTTCTACTTTGAGATTGATCTTGCTTCTCCCACTCAGTTTTTTAAATGAGGCTGGGTGAATTTCAACTGGAAGCTACGGTTTCCTCTCCCGTCCAGCAAGTGCTTATTATCAGAGTTTACAGGAATTCCTGGGCTGCCTGACTTTCTGGAGCCCACAGAGTGAAGTTTATGAACGACATCATGAAAGGAAAATGTTTTGTTAGATGTTACCACGATGCCATCATCTTATCTTGTAAGTGGTTCGATCCATGATTGTTCCACAAGGCCCAGAATTCTACATTTTCACACGGATTTTTTGTGAGATATGATCCTAGAGATACGGTATTATGTAACACTCTTGTTCGGAGAAGAATATCCAAACACTAGAGAGAAAGAAGAGAGACAAGGCCAAGAAACCCAGAGAAAATATGAGGGAGGCAGAAAGAGAGAGAGATAGAGAGAGACAGAGACAGAGACAGAGCCAAATATACTGTGAGTCTGATTATTATTGGAGAAGCAGAAGATAGAAACAAGAAGTTCATCCTAAGTATTTTTGTTGTTGTTTGTTCTTCATTGTTGTTATTCTGTTGTTGTTATTTGTTGCATTTTGTTGTTGCTGTTGTTAATTTGAAAAAGAAAATTAGATAGTTTTAAGTGTAAAAGTTAAACCATATTAGCAGGAAACTCATGCAAATAGCACAAACCCACATGCTATCTACTTAGAAATAAGTAGCCTTTCAGAGAAAGAGGCCAGGGAGTTTGCTCAGATGAATAGCAGGCTGTAACTTCACAGTGTGGTGCTCGCTCCAAAGGTCTTTGTGCTTTTTATTTTATTACAAATGAAGTGTGCTTGCCATGAACTTTGAGATAGTCGTGAAACACAAAAATTAGAATCCCGAACTGACCAGTAACAGCGCTAAGCTGACTAGCAAAGGCTAATTGTCACATTTCAGAGGCTGTCAGTCCAACTGTCCCCACAGCTAACCTAGGGAGGGTTGGCCCCACCGTGACCTCAGATCCAGGGGTTCAGGGAGGACTCCGAGACCCTCATCCTCCTGGCTTCCAGTGTGGCCTGTCAGTGTCAGTGGTCCCAACCACAGGAGCATCCCCACATAGCCATCGGTCACTAACACTTTGCTGGGGACAGCTCAGCCACAGCCCCGCTCCTTGGGCATCCTGTTTCAGCACCAGCACCACTGATGCCAGGGCAGTGCTGAGCAGTTTCTCCGGGGCCCTTGGCATCCGGGTAGTAACATCTGTTTGTTTCTTTTGTTTTCTTCTGAGTGTGGAAAATGAATATTGAAATATAGACAGATATATAATTTATTCCCTCATGCAAAATGTAGCATACTATTCCTACTGCTATTTATATAACAACTTTCAAACAGTTTATCTTGTAGTCGTCGCTCTTATATTTACACATATGCTCTTGTGCATATGTTATAAAGAATTTCCATAATTGTATTTTTCCTGTATTCTACAGTACTGTGAGGCCAAAGCCTCATTTGTTTGCCTGAACAGTATCACAAAATATTTTTGGTGCTGTTTCTACTTCTGCTATTACAGAGAGTGACCTGCACAAACGTATTCATAACGTGTGGAAAGCTGCTTTGTTGCTACCTTTCTTTTTCCTTTTTTTTTTTTTCGTTACTTCTATGTGTTTTTTAAAAATTTTGTTTAAAGAGGAAAAAACAGATCAACAAACAATGAAAAACTGTATCAAAGCAGGGTAGTAGGACAGTTACAGTACTTCATACATGGCATATTGGTATCTTGCAGTAGTCATTCAGAGTACAGGGCATAGGCATGAAATCTTGTCTAAACAATATTAACACAAAATATTCTTTTCAAGGAACAAACAGAAGATAGCTGTATAACTGCCTTAAATATTTAAGAAATGCATATATCTTTTTTTTAACCCATTCTTCTTTCCCCTATCAGTTTGTCTTTTCTTTGAGCAATTTCTTCCCAATTCACAATATCTATTGTACATTTTTTTATTTTAAAGAGAAAAAAGAAAAAACAGAAAAATTAAGATGCAAACAAACCTAAAAAACAACACCAAAAGCAAAACAACAACAGCAGCAACAACAACAAAACAAGGTGTTAGGAATTTAACAATGACTGTATGTTAATAGTTCCTTTTCTCCTACATCTTCTAGATCTTTGTGTTACAGTTAAAAAATAAAGTATTCCTCATTCCAAGATTAGAATGAAGTTCTCTTAAGTCTTTCTCCTTTGTTTGATGAGTTCACACTTCATATTTAAAATTGCTGGTCCTCTGAGAGCTCACAGGGTCATAGGTCATGACCTAAGGACCTGGCTTTGTTTCCGTCTCGTGGCTGAGCAGAGCTCCTCAGATCACGGGCTGGGATGCGACTCGGAAGGACCTGTGACCGCCACTCAGCTCCTGGGTGTCACCGTGTCTGGTCTGGAGTTCCCTTGCTCCTTGGATTCCCTTTGCCCTGGTCAGGCACGGAGCCCCTGTCCTCCAGTGCTAACCCATCCCTGTGTCCTCTTGCCCGGCAGAGCTGTCTCAGTCCTCTGCACACGTTCCCAGGGAAATGTTCACATTAAATTCCCTAGCTCCATTATCTACATTGGAATTCTACTGAATTTATAAAGTTATTTTGTTATTAGTTTTAACATTCACATGGGTACTTCAAAGTTTACAAATATTATAAATAATGATTTCTCTTTGCGTGCTACTCTCTCGATGGCAAAAGCTACAGATACAGATACCCTGTTCTTCTACCCTGCTCGTTGTACTAAATATTTAAACAGTGGCTTGGATTTACTTCTTATAGAAAAATATTGTAGGGTAACTTGCTGTTCTCATCTTCCCTTTTCTAGGTGTCTGGTGGACACTGTGGGGCGGCCCTTTGAGGACTCTGAGTGAGCCACAGCTGTGGGGCTGAGACCAAGACTTCCTGAGGGCCGCATGGGACACGCCTGCTCACCATCACCGGATTTAGGCTTTGTTTTGCTTTTGCTATTTTTAATCAAGATCTTTTTAAGCAGATCTTTGAGTGTCTTTATGCACATTTGATGTTCGGTACGTTATCAGGTCTCTTAATACTGAAAGTGCCCTTTACTTCTTCAGTGCTCTTGATTGATTGTTCTGCCTCCCTTATTTTTAAAACCATATTTATTTATTATGGTTATCTTTTGTCCAATGCTTATAAAGTTTTAACATCAATGCCATAATTATTTCTTATAAAAATGTCCTCTTTCTTGCTCACTTTCTGCAAACATTGTTTTTGGTTGTGTATTTTGCTTAAGCCTGAATATCTGCCTTTCAGAAATGAGCTGGGCTTACAGCCACCCACTTGTTGAATGAATAAATTAATATACAAAAGCAGTGCTCTATGGAAAAAGATATTCATGGGAGAGAATATTCAATTCCACGCAATTTAATGTAGAACTTCCCAGCTGCATTTCCTTCCTATGGTTTTCTTTGCAATTGACTTTTCAATCTATCAACTTGTTCTGGTGTCAAGGCCCAGAGTTGCTACAGATCTTATTTTTTCAGTGTTTATATGGCTATAGTACTTCATTTTTTTTGTGTGGATAATTATAAATGAGTTGAATTGGTAGATTAAACATTAAAGATTCATTTACTTAATTTTTCAAATTTCTTTTTTATTAGGGAGAGGGTCGATCCCAGGAATTAAATCCAGGGTCTTCACCCTGAGTGATATCCACAATTTTTATGATTCTTTTTGTTTTACTTTCCAATTTGTACCAGAAAGTTCTGCATCTTCGTTCAGAAAACTTAACCCCTAGACTCCTCCCCTGCCTTCGGTACTGGGATTTGGACCCAGGGGCCCGCTGAGCCCCAACCCCAGCCCACTCTTCCTTTCTTTTTCCTTCTCTCTCTCTCTCCTTCTTTTCTTTTCTTTTCTTTCTTTCTTTCTTTCTTTCTTTCTTTCTTTCTTTCTTTCTTTCTTTCCTCCTTCCTTCCTCTCTTTCTCTTCATTTTTTCTTTTGTTGTGTTTTTCTGTTTAGACAAGGTTACACTGAGTTTCTACATCACCTAGACTGAGCTTGATCTTTCAGTCCTCCTGCCTCAGCCTCCCAAAGTGCTGGGATTACAGGAATGTGCCACAACTCCAGGCATAGCCCACAATTCTTATTTGGGTGATATTCTATCTGTTTTAATAGATAAATAAAACTCATGACATAGAAAATTAGTAGCTACAGACCTTAACCTGGTATGTGATGGTGGATAGGAATTTCCATGCATGAAGAATGTAGGTTCCTTATTTTAATGTTCTCACAGTGTCATTTCCCACCCATGTTACACTCCACTTGCCTTTCCTTTCCAGATATGTTTCCACCAGGACCAATTTTCTCATCTGTATTCTATCAGAAGTTTTACCATTAGAGACATGGAAAAACTCTCTACCATTCCTCAGCAAACAGAAAAATATTTAATAAAGATGGATAGTCTCATGCTACAAAGTGTTACAGTTTCTGTTTGCCATAGGATTACACATTTGATGTCAAAAGCAAATGATCTCAACTGAAGAGAAGAAAGAAAACTGTTGTTCACCCCAGGAGACACAGGGCCACGGGGTATTAGAGATGGGCTGCCCTTCGTGCCAAGATGCCTTTCCAGCTGTGTTTGTTTAACCGGGAGCTGTCGCAGACAGAGAGAATGAGCGGCAGACTCGCTCACTGTCTATTATAAAGGAGTCCATACCATCCTTGGAATCACAGGGCGGACATGCTCTCTTCCTCTCGCGCAGGCTGTGAGCTATTTTCTTGTCCTGCAGCGCACCCAGAGGTGTGCACGTCTTCTGGTGTTCTTCATGTCACCCTGCGGGAACAGCGGTTAAGGACCCTGGTTGAGAAAATAATGCTGATAATCTGGCTTTCATCTGACTATAATAAAATCCTTTTCTTCTTACCTAGAAGACCTGAGTCTTCTCTTCCAGCTCTAAAATGTCTATGGCAGGCTTATTTGTTACCTTGCAAGTCAAGTGAACTCTCAGAGTCTTCCTAGTTCATGGCGCTTCTAGTGGGGCAGTGGAGGAACCAACAGTTATTTACTTCTGGAAAAGAAAGGATGAATAGTAATGGATTTTCAAGGAAGCCCATGGAAATCAGAGCAAGCATGTTAACCATTGATTGTTCCATCAGTGACCCCTACTTCATGTCCTCCCCACTGGGGCTGAACCCAGGGCATTTGTCCTGGCTAAATTTCCAGCCTTTTTTATTTTTTACTTGGAGTCAAGTTCTCACCAAGTGGCTAAGTTGCCCAGACTGGACTTGAACTAGCAGTCCTCCTGCCTCAGTTTCCCAGAGTGCTGGGATTACAGGAGTACCCACCAGGTCCAGGTACCTAGTATTATCTTAATGAGGAGGAGTTGGGGAATTGGTCTCAGTATAAACCCAAAGAAACAGATTCTGAACCATAACCTTGTGCTGGTTGCTCATTGTTCTTCTGATGAGAAGACCTAATTACCAACCCTATCACAATGCCCCTCCCTCTCTTCCTCCCTCCCACCCTCTCTCTCCCGCCCTCGCCCTCGCCCTCCGTGTCTCTCTCTCTCTCTGTCTCTCTCTCTCTCTCTCTCTCTCTCTTTCTCTCTCTCTCTCTCTCTCTCTCGCTGGGCGTATGTGTAGCTCAGTAACTGCACGGGAGATCTGTGCCTCTCGCCTCTCACTGAGAATTCTGTTTCAGATTCACTGCTGAAGGAAACAGTAGACAAAGCACTCACTGTCTTCATGCTGTTAGAGGCTTGTGCTAGCCACAGCTTTCACACTGTCAACAAAAATAAGAAGACACATTAGGTTAGATAGGAGGTCACAGTGAGTGCTGTGGCTTGAATGTAAACTACCACCCCTGCCCTGTCCCCCTGCAAGTCACATGAGTCCAGATTCTGGGATTTTTGAAGGTGACCGAATCATGGGGTGATATACTCATCAGTGAATTCACCCAGCAATCTGTCCACGGCCGAGTGTGCTGTGATGGACGTGGGAACTGGCTGGAGGTGGTCACTAGGATGTAACCGGGAAAGGTGCATTCTTCCCTTCCTCATCCCTCCTCCTGTTCCTCCTGGCTGCCAGGGATTGAGCAGCTATTTGCCCCCAAATTCTTGCACCATGCTGTTTCTGCTTCAGAATCAACTGACCCTAGACTGAACCCTCTGAAATCGTTAGCTTAATCAAACTCCTCTCTGGAGAGTGTGGTGGGAGTAGGGTATTTTGTACAACAGCTGGTATTTTGT
The DNA here is from genome assembly GCA_004363535.1 of Dasyprocta punctata. NCBI lineage: Eukaryota > Metazoa > Chordata > Mammalia > Rodentia > Dasyproctidae > Dasyprocta > Dasyprocta punctata. The sequence goes on along the minus strand of RJWM01002544.1, from coordinate 14,057 downwards.
AACATCATAAGTGTCGGTACCATTGAAGTACAGTCACAATGAAGAAAGGATTCTTTTTGGACAGTAAACAAGTTTGGAGTGAGTGAAGCAATTAAGTAATGTGTGTTTGAACCTGTGCCTCCTTGCCTTCAGCTTTCTGTAGAAAGGTAGGAGGTCATTGCTCTCAGACTTCCCAACTGTAATCCCACTGCAGTGCTGCTCTGCCACTCACTGACTCCTTTTAAAATTGCTTTGTCTCTGAATTTAAATTATACTTTATGTCTTTCCATTTAAATGTAGATGGCTGTGTGACTCAAAATCCTCTGCGGAATGTAAAGTATGTGTGGGATTTAAACCATGGAAGTGTCAGCTTTGTTGTTTAAATTCCATACCTGAGCGATGCTGAGCAGGATTCCTTTCTCTGTTTCAGGTTCAGATTAACTTGATTCCTCCAGCTGCAGACATGTAGCTGCAAAAAACAGGATTTCATTTTTAATGGCTACATAATATTACTTATATATATGATGTTTGCTTTATTCTGTTGTTGATGGACATTATGGATGTTAGATGTTGTGGATTATAAGATAGGCATGCAGATGTCTCTTGAGCATGGTGACTTCACTTTCTCCAGAAGTAGAAGAACCAGGTAACACAGGAGATGCACCTGTAGGATTTTGAAGCCCCTCCAACCTGTGTCTAAGTCACACTCATGTTGATTCGCTGTGGTCGACTAACATTGCAAAGACAGGGCAGGGAGAGGAGACAAAGCAACCCTGGATAGATCCTGGCATCCACTATGTGCAGATTCAAATATTGAACTGAATCTCATTAGGATATACAATAATATTTGTTAACCAGAGCAAAATTATGAAGTTTTGTTTTAGTTACAGAATCTTTGAAGATATAAAGGGGGCATTTATCACAGGTACCACAGCACTGGACACAGCATTTTCCTTTGCAGTGCGTCTCTATGATGGGGTTATTTTTATTTCATGCCCACTGTGCTCAGCTCCAAGGAGACTCTTGCAAGAACACACTGAAGGGGAATCTGAGGACCTAAGGATGGCAGTGGTGGCTGCATCACTCTGAGATGTGAGTTCAGCTTCAGCTCTGAGCTCCTGCAAAGCGACTACGGGAAGGAAATATCAGGTCTGCAAATCCTCCACTCAGTCATTTCCAACTTCAAGTCTGTCGCTGAGTTTCCTAACATGGTGCTTCTTGCCTTTGAAGTCCTTCTGGGTGGGGGGATTCCGAGTGGAGGGCAATCACAAGAAATGTGGATTCACCCGACAGGTCTGGATCTCAGCTCTGACTTCCTTGGCCTCATAAATGTTGGCAGGGGTCAGCTTGTTTACTAGAAAATATCAACAAAGCAATTTTAAATAATCACTGAAATGTAATCTTAAATATTAGGTGAGTAAAAACTAATAATGGAAGGCTCATAAATATTTATTGAATATTTAGTGCATCAGAAATGGAATGAAGTATTTATCGCAACTTATGAGATCAGCACCATTTTCTCTTGGGATTTTTTTTTTTTTCAATAATGGATTGAACTCCAGTCTGGCACACTGAGCTACACCCCTGGGCTTTTATTTTGGGAGAGGAACTTGGGAAGTCACAAAATTGGCTAAGCTGGGCTAAAATGCAAGGTCTGTCTGCTTCAGCTTCCTAGGATGTTGCAATTGAAGACACTCCTCTGATTTCCCGGTTTTCTAGTGCAGTAGTTTGGGTAACTTTGCTATGGTCGAACAGTCATTTCTTGTGGACAGTTTGGATTTAAACTCAGATCTGCCAGCCTCTCTAGCTGCATTGTACACTCCCTTTCATGATGTACTTGATGCAAGTACTTGAGAAACAAAGTACCTGTCTCGTAGTCCTGCCAAGTGTATTTAACTGTGAAATGTGTCACCTGAGAATACTACGCTATACTGCTTTTTCACAGAATTATTTGAGCAGAAAAGTGACCCATTCCAGTAATATTTATAAATGTGCCTGGATTTAAAAATAATCACTTAATAAAACCATGATTTTCAGTTATTCAATGGATCCATACATGGGTCCTATGATTTTTTTTTCAGAAGATACTTGTTTGTCTTCATGAACTAATATTCTTAAACATGATGAAAAATGTTGAATAATACTAAAGATTTTCTCTGGAATTACCTACTCATCCCACACACTATTATCTTCTATATTGAGAAAAAGCAGAGCCTTCACCCCAAAAGTATCCTGAATTGCAAAACTTCCCATGTGATGTGAAACCATGCTTCTTCCATTCAGGGTGTTTTTCTGTGGGAATTTAATGAACGGGGAAAGTGGTCTACCCCGAAGCCTGGTCCCCTGTGCTCTCAGAGGTCCCAGGTTTTATTATTCACGCATTTGTGGCATTTGGGTCAACCCTGGGCTCAGCACTCCTGCCAAACCTCGTGCATCTGCATAGACACAGGACTCACGCGCCCTGCTGTCCAGTGTCAGACATGAGCACGCAATGGTCTTCAGGAGATGACAAATAAGAAGACCAAGTGTTGTTTCCTTTGCCGGTTTTGGAAGACAAGACTATAATGAACAGGGATGTTGCAAAGCATAAAAAGCTAAGAAGTTTCTAGAACAAGTGACAAGGGCCTGAGCAACTGGGCAGCTCCTGGACTTCAGCACATGCAGCCCAGCACCCACCAGTGTAGAGGTCTCTCAGCAGAGCTCTGCAGACAATCTGGGTGCTGTCCCTGTGGACACGGTGAGGGCCAGACTGACACCGCATGCTTCCTCTTCACGAGCCTCCCCCCTTCATTCTCTGAGAGACCTGGTTCCTACACCCTGTGATGCCCAGGGCAGCTTCCGCTTCCAGTTCCAACTCTGCCCATCACTAATGCTTCACAAGGAAAGATGCTGAGGACTGAGATTCCTCTTACTCTCCTGAGCATCGTGTGTGTGTGTGTGTGTGTGTGTGGGTGTGTAATTTAAAGATAAAAGTATGAAGGCATTTAAAAGTGATGAGGATCCATACCATGCATATGTTTTAAGTCCAGGATATGAATGCTAGCACTGTGTATCACAAGCACAAGTGAATGCGTTGTTAGGTGGGGATATGAAGGGAATATTGACAAGGTCACTTTTTAGGGTGCAGCATTTCATATGAGGGAAGGCAGTTGGGAGAAGAGCAGCTGTCTCCACCCCTTCTCTGGTCCTGACACTGGGGCACCACCCAGCTTATCCCTCTCCCTGTCTCTAATGTCTCACTGCTGCAGTGACCCCTTCTCCCAGCCTGGGGAGATGTCTCCTCCTGTGTCTGCTACAACAGGACGAAGTCTCCATTCCTGATTCTGTTTATCCTGATTTTGGAAGTTTTATGAGAAATTTACTAGAAAAACAAGAAAAGAATGTGACCTTCATATTCCTGGTCAAAGACTGCATCCTAACTGAGTAATCAGATAAAGCAACAAATATGTGTTTGGAATTTCTAAATAAAAGTAGTGACAGAGTAAAAGAAAATTCTATACAGACATGGAGCCTGATTTATGTAGTTATACTTATGACAAGGAAATGACAACAATACATTGAGAGTTAAATATAATTTATACATTATTATGTTTGGGGTATTCATAATAGTTAACATATATATATGAATTACGTATATATATATATATATATATATACACATGCACACACTTTTACACATGTGCCTATATACATAATTTGTGCTAGAGATTGAAAAGCTATTCATTACAATATGAACTCTTCATGATTACACCATGAGTGACTTAAAAATCTTGATAAACTTGAATATTATTACAATTATAATGAGATTTTATTTCATAATGAATTGAGAAGTATTTTCATTTATCAAACATAAGTGTGAAATTAAGAAAAAATAAAAGTTAGGTAAACTGAGTATAAAAGCATAACACACTGCATACAGATTTGATCTTTACAGTCCAACACATTGATACGTCTTCTCAAATTCAATTAATATTCACAGATATTTATGGCCTTTCCACGATGCTTCTGGAAACATCTGAAAGACTTGTATAAGGATGAGTAGAGCCCATGTGTTGAGTTTTATAATGTCTAGAGCAGAGATCAACGCTGGGCATTTTTCTATCCTTTCTTCACAGTGTGGGCTGGGACCTGGGTCCGCTGTGGGGTGATGCATAGCTCCCCCTACAGGTGGACCTCGCTACGGGGCTCCTGGCCTTTCCTCGCAGCCTTCTTCCTGTGGTCTTTGGAGAGAAACCCTCCTGCCCACAAGAGCACTCCCCCAACTTGGTCACATGAGAAGCAGAGGATCACGAGATCAAAGCACAGAGCAAGAGCTCAGGAGAACGGCGTTTCAGGTCTGCCAGGGCCTTCGGTGGCAGCTGGGAAGCGAAAACTAATCCACTGGTGTCCATATGCTACTATTACGGGGCCCAGTTCAGGCAGAACAGCAATCCCCCTCTAAATGAAATTCAAAGGGGAAAAATACCTACCGATACTTGGATCAATTGATTCAATAAACATTTAAAACAATCAAAAGTATATAAAAAGTCTTACTTCCTGCAGACAGATTCAGCCGCTGCTAAACTAATACTCCTATAAGCACAAACCAACAGGTAATAGGGCAAGAATAAGGACAGGCTGGAGTGATGATGCATCTTCACTGGTCTAGTGAGGATAGAAGTTTCCAGGTCTGCTGAGGGCTGTGGAGCAGAGCTTCAGGGCAGGAACGGCGCTTGTCAGACCCTCCACACCCATCTGGGAGAACGCTGTCCCCCCAGCCATATGCCTGCCACTAAAATATGGCCGCTGTTGGCCGTATCCTGGTTCAAACACATGATTGGAAAATGGGAAAGACTCCCAATGTTTGACATTTAGAAGAAATTTCAATATTTTGAAGGAGGATCAAAGTACCAGAATGATGAAATTTTAGAAATTTGTTAGTTCATCCTACATAAAATTTAGACTACAAATCATGCACACATATACAATACCTGAATTAAGGAAGGAAGTCTTATTTTTCCATCTTAAGGCTTAATATCCTGGATTTCTCTAGGATTCTAATGCACTTATCTCAGTAGCCTAATGAAATGTCTTTACAAAACCTGGCCCTGTGGTGCACCTTCATAATTCAGAATTATCTATGCATTTCACATGTGCAAATTAGAACAGGTGCAAGAATTGTAGATGAGAACATCCAGCAGACCAGTGATGATATCATGTACAGTGCATTGTGTGACTAATGATTGCATTAGTTTTGTAAAGTAAATAGCAGAAGTGATATTTTGACTTCAGTGTGCATGACAATCTACAAGATAGCCTGTTTCAGGGCTGTTTTTTAGACCCCAGCACTTGAGATTCTGAAGTAGCGAGCAAAAGGACTAGAACACTGAAAAATACAGGGAAGAAATCGTGAACTTAGGTAAAAGCTATAGAATTTTACAAATGTGTGCATATTTTACAGTGGTATAAGTAAAATGAGTAATGAAATTGATATTGTGAAAATTTAGTGGTTAGTTAATTCCACTTGATTGGGAGACCATATTTCTGTGGAAGAAAGAACTCCTGATGAGAATTTTCAGGGTGTTTAATTGAAGTTTTGTTGAAGAAGGGGAAAATTAATTAAGAATGGGGAGATAGGACCTAGTTGATTACCACAAAATGATACTTGGATAGCAGCCTGGCATGGGATTTTATGAAGGAGACCTGCAGGATGGTCAATGCATGTGGACAGGACCACTGAGAATGCATGCGAGTACCACACAATAGTAGAAGTGACGGCTCAGTGTTGTGTTTTAGAATGAAATCTGTGGAATTTGTGGAATGGATTAGAAAAAGGGAAGCATGAAGAGCCCAGTGGAAAATGACTAACCTCAGCAAAATGTATGGGAATATAAAAAAGTCATGGTCGGGATTTGGTTTTGAAGAGTTGAAAGCACTGCGAGACTGATTTTGAAAAATATAAAAATCTGGGGGTTAAGAATGTGTTCTTGAATTTCTATCCTGAAATTTCATAAACCTGTTTCTGCCATTAATCCAGACTAGAGCAGTGAAAGAAGCCAGAAGCAGAGAAGCAGAAGTCAGAGGGCCGCTGTGGTTTGCTTGCTTTTCCCCTCCTAGTGCCTCTTTACCGTGTGCAATGGAAGAACATTATTCATGACCCAAGCCAAAGAACCAGTCACTGCTCTCTGGAATCTTTTTATTTTTACACTCATGGACCACAAATCTGGATATCAGTGCAGTCAGCAGACCAGAAAGCATCTTAGGATGAGCTGCATTAGGGAAGACATCGTGTAATATATTTTGAAAATCCATACACCATCGAAATCATCCTATCATTTCAAAACTGAGACAAAAGAGAAGAGGCAGAATTATTTTGCATTATTTATAAATCGTTTCTCTATATTGGAAAAATAAAAATTACATATACATATATATATTATATACACATGTACACTAAAAGAATATTGTTGTCTTTTTGCAAAAAGTAGAAAGTGTGCACTTTTTTCATTTGGAAATTTCTTATGTTGCTGTGATTTTCATGTCAATATTCCATAAAACACCTTCTGGTGCTTGGGATATGAATATGTGATTGCCATTGAACACTGAAGTGGGGATGCTGGTAATTTTGTGACAATTATGCTTTAGTGTTCCACACCAAAACAACGATAATCAAATCTCATGCTTGAGAACTTCAGCTGATTGTCATAGGCAGAAATATCAAGCCACCAGTGCCAGAGCCATAATTACAGAGGAGCCTTCATGGGGCATTTCACCTTCCTCTGAAGGGTGGGCTGAGTCATCGGAGCCCACATAATGCGGCTGCAGGCTGATGGGCAGAGGTAGATTACCGAATCTTGTGCTCAGAAGTACTCACCATTTAATACCATGCATTATAACTCAGTTGTATTTCCATGTTTAAGGAAATGAGCTGGGTACTCCCATCTGCTGCAGGGAATAAAGGTCTCCTGAGAATAGAAAAGACAGAGCAAGTCTCTGTGCCATTTTACATCTCTGTGCAGTGAGACTTGGTCTTGTGCATAGCAGAGTACCAGCAACATCTCTACACTCATTGTATTTGCTGACTTTTCCTACTTCTGCAATCTCTATGAGTAGTGGACAGCAAATTTTCTCATCTCCAAAAAGTTGACCAAGACCTGCAGAGAGCATGGCTAGGTTGAGAGTTATGTAGCACAATATGATCTGCAGATTACATTATAGGTTACTTTCATAGCATACCTAAAGATAAATCACATAGGAGAACATCTCCCTATGCAGGGTTCTGCATTTGCAAGTTCCCATAAGTTTTTGTGCATACTTGTGGACACTGGGTCTGAAAACTGGCACCAAACCTCAGCAACAGAGATCTCTGTGTCATCTCTTATGGATGATTTTACTATGAAACATTTGAATTGGTCAGGAAAATGGTGGATGCACAATGCACGCATCTCAGCCTTTAAAAAATAAAGACATGACCGTGTACACTGCACAGCAAATTTCACTACGCTTTCTTAGAGTGGAAAAGCAAAACGAATGGATATACAACATGAAAGCCCTTCAGAACTCTGCAGTAGGGAAACTGAGACGCCAAGACTTCTCCATAGCTCCTTATGTTCTGTAAACTGCTGAGCACGTGGTGAACCCAAGGCTTTGCAGACCAGAGGGGGAACATGAGTGGTGCTAGCGTCACCCGTGGCTGCTCTCGCCCGGTGCCTTAGGAGGCGATGGGGACCAAGCTCAGTGGCTCCTTGCACTCTTGGTCTGCACCGCAGCAGACAGGAAATGCAACTGCCTGAGTCCTAACTTTACACTGGGCCTGAAGAACTTTGATAGAAACAGCAGTCCTTATAGGTACCACTGACAAACTGAAAATATTCAAGTGTCATGCTCATCACATGCATTGTCTCCTGTGGTGGCGGCTTCCTGTGAGACAGTCCTGGCTTTGCCCCATGCAGTAGGGCAGAAGACAAAGATCAAAGAAGGTCATCTATGTGTCCAAGTTCACCCCGTTCCTCTGTCCATCTAAGCACAAATCTGTCTCACTCGCTGGCAGATGCAAGTGACTAATGAACAACTCTCCAGGGGCTGGGCTTTGATGGGTTTCCCGTTCCCATCTGTGAATATTCCTCCTGGGACCAACTTCACACTTCCCAAGGGACACCCCCCAGTGTCGGATCAGAACACGTTAGAGAGAAGCAGCTCTCACACGCCACTGTGTGCCAGTCCAGCTGCATGGCTAACTCATGCCTCAAACTTCACAGCTTCCATGGTTGGGCTTTGCTACGAATCATAAATAAAACAGCGTGTGGTTTTCCTAACTCCCATTTGGAAAACTCTCCGCTCAGGTTTTTGCTCCTCCATCTGAAGATGCCTTTCCTGGGAGGACGGAACCTCCCAAGAGGACCGAGATGTGCACTTGAGCAGTGGGTGGGGAATCCTGAGAATTAACACACAAGACACAGGTGCCTGTTAGAGAGCACCATGTGCTGCAGATAGAAAAATGAATGAATGAAAAGGGAAAGAACAAAGACTGGAGAAACCCTTCCTGCAAAGTCATCAACTAGTGGGTTAAAGTGTCCATCAAAGCATCAAACTGAGTGTCTATGTGTGCATCAGGGACACTTTGGTAAAATCCTAGAAGTACCTGAGAGCCAAGGACTGCAGACTCTCACTGAGGGTCCCCTTCAGCACTATGACATCGCTAAATGGCCAGGGCAATAGTTAAGGAACACATCACGGTGGAAAATGGTTTTGTAGATAACCCAAAGAAAGTTTAGCATTATAGAAATCAGAACACAGACTGGCTGGTCTCAGTTATATCTCAGAGCATACTTCATTTTTCTGGCAGTACAGGGCATTGAAAGCAAGGCCTTTGGAGTGAGATACATCCTTAGCCCCTCTTATTTTTTTATTTTGAGGCAGAGTTTTGCTCGGTTCCTAAGTTGCTCAGGCTGGGCTCTACTTCGGGATCCTCCTGCCTCAGTCTCTCAGTATGCTGGAACTACAGGCATGTACCATTGCGCTCTCAGCTGCACGGTACTCTGTGAAAACTTCCTAGTCAGGTCCACATTGCACATGCCCAGTGCCCTTTCCTCATGTATGTTGGCTCCCTCATTTCCACCTTGATGTTGCTTGTTTCAGGGTTTATGCCAGTAAGAATTTGTTGCAAGATTTTTTGCTTTTCCGTTGAGATTAATAAGAGTGGAAAGCACACGGTGAAAGCACTGTCATATTATTAAATTACTTGTCCTTCCCCGCCCATAGCTTTAACCCCTGTCTATATAAAGAACCACTCCTCCCTCTTTCCAGTGACAGATGCCTATCTTCACAGAATCACACTTGGCTATGGCTTCCTCTGTCTGCTGAGAACTGAGTCGCCCAGATTAAGGGTGAAAATATAAACGCAGCCCAATTTCATCTTCCTTTTTCTCTCTCTACCCGCTCACTTTCTGTCCACAAAAGAGCCTGTGAATATGTAAATGCTTGACACCTGGTAGACAGAAGATTTCAAAGATCAAATGAAGGATAAAAAAAACCTATTATAATGCAGTGTTTTTAAATGGAATCATAGAATATCCTTTGGCAAAAAAATGGAGAGTTTTTATTTTAACTTCTTTATTGAATATGGAGGAAGCAAAGAGCAGGGAAAATTTATACTCTTGCCACACGTGAGTTTTAGCAGTGGGTGTCAGTGGATCAAAAATCCAAAGTGTGGACTTTTAAAGGACTTAAACAAATTTGGATAATTGCAAAAGATACATCTTTCTGAAGTCCCGTGGCTGGAAAGTGAATGAGGCCACAGCCTAATACCTGAACTTTATCAGAGCTGTATTTTACGCCAGACACAGGGCGAGTACTTCACATGAGAGGCTGTTTCAGAGGGAAGAGGCAGGCAACAAATTCTTAGCTTTCCGTTGTGAGATTTCTTGGTTTTCTCTCATTCCTGAAGCCCTTGAGGAAATTGCTTTCGTCTTTCCAAGGCCAGACACGAAGGCCGCTGTCGCCTGTCCCCTTAGGATGCAGTGACTGAAGCCGAGGGAGGCCGGCCGGGTCTCAGTGTCACCGCGTCCACTCCCAGACGGCAGGTGACCCGACCCAGGAGCCCAGCGCTGTGTGACGCCGCTCACTTCCAGTTCTTCGTGACCTCCTTCACGCGTGCTTCTGGTTTTGCTGTTCCGGCTGCCTGGACGTCCTGACCTGACTCAAAGCGCCCCCTTTTCTTGTCCCTCTTGACGAGAAGAGCCGGAAGTTGTGCAGTTCCACCTGGTGAATGAGGTGGGAGAGACGCACGGCAGTTCCCGCCTTTCTCTTCCAAGGCACCCAGAGCGGCATTAGCTGTGATTCCAGCCGCAAGCCAGAAGGGCGTCCGTGTGTCCACTCTGGGTCACTGGCCCAGGCCCCTGAGTGGCCTCCCATGCCTCCTGCGCTCCCCCGGGGGCTGCGGCTGGAGAAGCGGCCTGGAGCCCAAGCTTCAGCTCCGGCCCGCGCGGCCCCCACCGTGGGCCAGCACTGCTGCAGACCCCTGGGGACAGGGCCTCCTCGCTCCGCGACGCCGAGGTCACCGCCAGCCAGTCCTCAGGGTGGTCTTTCTGGTCCATGCACGACTCTACGAGGCAGGGCCCAGGGGGAGGCCGAGGTCCCCTATTGACCCCTAAGGGATTTGAGGTAGAGGACTGTGTCACCCCTGGGTCCACACGGCGAGCTCAGGCCGCGAAGGCTCCTCCCCGAGGCCGGGTCGGAGAAATTTGCTCCCCCTTTACCTTCCTCCTGTCCCCACTGACCTCAAGGCAGCGCAGTGCTGGCGTCCAAGGGTCCCTGGCCGGGAGGCCCCACCTCCTGCCGTGTCACCCAGCCTCCGCAGGTGCTGCTGGCAGAACGCAGGGTGCACCGAGGGCGGGGCTTCTCCCTGAGCCCGGCAGGTCTCCGAGGGCACAGCTGCAATGGACAGCTGGACACCTGGCTGCTGGACGGGTGTTCCCGCCGGACGCTGACTCACTGGGCGAAAGCTGCCCCCTGCCCCTTCCCTGGCTGCTGCCCCCGCAGTCTCCAGCCGCTGGCGCGAGAACTTTGCGAAGCCCTCGGCCCCCAGCGTCCGCCCCTAGCTCAGGGAAAGGCTCTTTGTGGGCCTCCTGGCGGTTTCACTGCCCGCCCGCCTCACCCCGAGACTCCGAGGACTGGAGGCAGGGCGGAGGACAATCTCCTCGGCAGACACAGCTGTGCATTTTGAACCAGCCCCTTGCTCTTGGCTGTCTCTCGAGTTTATGTATGCTTTTAACATTTTATTCCCTTTGGAAAAGTTTCAGCCAAGAGTTTTCATAGGGAGGATTTGCCTGGTAATCCTCTCGTTCATTCGGATTCACCGCTTCCCCTGCTCCGGCTCCACTAAACCCAGAGGGAAATCATCTCCGTCAGAAACGTGAATCCTGCATCGCTGACTGATTCAGGAGCACTGTCTCCTCTTGCAGAGCCCCCATTTACAAAGTCTTTTCATACCGCTTTCCCTTTTAGGCTTGATAACAACCCTGCAAAAAATAAAAATAAAAAATAGAAAAACATTATATTCTGCACTGCGGTTCAAGGGAACCAGGCTGGGTTTGTGAATAATGGACCATGGGGGTGAATTCAGTCATTTCAAATAAAACCCATTTTTATTCAACTCAACCGTGCCAGACTCTCTTCAGAATACATGGCTCCCCACACTGAAATGAGCAGCAGAGTTGATTTTTTAAGATAATAAGTTAGAGAAGTGTGAGCTAGCAGGACAGACTATGCAAAGTAGCATATCTGGTTTCCAGGTTGAAGCCCTGTGCAGAATGCCAGGGACGGTGCCCAAAAAGGAGATCTGGGTCAGAGATAGGAGGCCCAGGCCTGGGGGTGCGTCCTCGGCAGCACATATGGAGGAGGAGGAGGACAAGGGGGAGGGGGATGAGCGGGGGAGGGGAAGAAGAAGGAGATGGGAGGGAGAGCAGGAGAAGGAGGCAGAGAAAGAGGAGAGGAGAGGAGGGGAGGAAGAAGAGAGATAGAATTCGTTTTAAAATGGAAGAAAAACATTCTGAAAGTAAAAATTAAGCCGAGGCAAAATGTAAAAGCCCCTCAGGGGCATCTGCATTAGTGATTTTGTTGGCTGATGATCAAGGGATTGGCTATGTAATGGGTTAGATCCAGAATGACTCTCAAAGCCTCATGCATTCAGAGGAGGGACATTTTGAGGACTCCATGGCAGAAGGCCTGTTAGGAGGTGTGTCTGGTAGGAAGAGGCAGTCACCATGGCGCGACCTGAAAGGGTGTACCCTTGGGCTCAGCTCCTCCCTTTCCCTTTGCTTGTGGGCCACCATCATGTGAGCAGTTCTCTTCCACCAGACCCTTCCACCTGCTCTTCCTGCCTTGGAGCCAGCTGACTGAATTCTCTAAAACCATAAGCTAAAGTAAACCTTTCCTACTTTAAATCATGAGTGTTAGGTATTTTTTCCTAGCCGTGATAAGAAAGTGTCTATGAGAAGGTGGTAGGCAAGAAGACAGCTAAACATTTACATTTGGATAGGAAGAAATACTTTCTATTTCTTTAATTGCCTTTCATTTCTGCAGCTCACATAGCATGAAGAAGTATAAATTAAAAGATGAAATTAATCAGTGTTATACATATATCCTACATCCTCTCACACAGTTTCTTAGCGTTCCTTCTGATACTTTCTTGTTCTACCTGTGATCCCAATATATTATTCTCAGTAGTTGATATTAAATCAAGTTGCCCTCACTTTAATTATGAATGTAGTATCAATGCACCGTGGACAACATGAAACGGTGTCGCCTAACACTGGCTATAGCTTTAAAAAGCCCACAGTTTTCCTTGCAAGCTTGTTTTGAAAGTACACGCATAAAAGACAGCATCACAATGGTGACCCCTTGGGGTTTCTCATTTCAAATCTTTAAACATAACTGTTACACAGAGTCTCCTTAATAAAGCACCTGTTTTAAGTCTTCCTCCTGAAAGAATAAATCATGATTGAGGCCACTAAATTTGCTATCAAAAATTGTTAGCAACACCAACTCATAAAACTAATGAGAATCAAGGCCTCTGGCATCTGCCGGTTTCTCTCCTTGTCCCTCTGTCACCAAGCTGTGAACATGACCCATTTAAAATCTTCATTGCATAACGAAGGCTCGAGTTTATTAAAGGACAAGACATCCGGTGCTGTTTTTCAGATGATTGTGTTAAATGGATCTAATGAATGTTCTATATATATTCTTAGGTGAGTGACATGCTGAATAGCAGTAAGTAGCCCAAGCCTTATTTAAATAAGGACCACTACACACAAGAGGCCAAACTTCAGGTTTATTTCCATACCTTTTAGTTTGGTTTACTGCAGACTTGAAGAACACAATTTTACTCATTAACTTTTATGGCCAATTTAATAGAGATGCTTATTAGAGTCATGCATTTACTATTTTGTTCATTCATTCAGATTTTAATATCTCCTATAAATCGAATTGAGATCCAGGCATTGATAAGAGAGTGGTAAATAAGAAACCACCTTGTCTGAACCAGATTCAAAGCCAAAGGAGTTGAAGTCTGAGGAAAGCGACACTGTCATATTGCATTCCAGCTGTGGTGGTAAAGGGGCTGGTTGTGTGCTTTGGCCTCACATTCAGCACAGCAAGTCAGAAAGGGATCACAGAGGACTTGAAGCTTGGGGAACACATGAAGCTACAGCTGGGAGAAATTCTGTCTTTGCACATAAAGGTTTGTGGTGTAAGGCTTCATTCATGTCTTCATGCTTGGTGTTTGACTTTCTTTTTTATGAATTGTTTTGTCCTGCATATTTACTCCATCTACTTTTTAGTTTCATGTCTGTAAGGTCACTTAGAAGTCACCAAAATTTGCACACTGAGCACATATTTACCCTTCAGTTATATTTACTAATAGCTGTTTCACTTTCTTCCTTTCTTTCAGATGTACACATAACCCCTGCACATTTCAAATGTATACCTTACATGCAAGAATGTTCTCCTTCAAAACCACAGTGGAGTTATAGGAAGTATCAAAAATAAGTAGTCTCAGCCAAGCATGGTGGTGCATGCCTATAATCCTGGTACTTGGGAGG